>ML282684.1:55458-174573 GCA_005239495.1 Nicotiana undulata | reverse complement strand
TTATTTATGCACGAGGGGACATTCCGTGCCGAGTGATTATTATTTATACACGAGGGGACATTCCGTGCCGAGTGATTATTATTTATGCACGAGGGGACATTCCGTGCCGAGTGTTTGTGAGGTTATAGCACGAGGGGACATGTCGTGCCATTTCTGTTTATTTACTTGTTCAGAGTTGTTAATTCCTGTTGTTACTTATACATTTCAACTGTTCCTTGTTCCGTTGCTTCAGTTAGCTGTTGCCCTTTTACCCCCAGCATGTTCCCCCGTTGTTGTATTTACTTGCTTATTTCCTGTCATTATTTCCTGTTATGTTATTGAATTACACATGTGTTATTTGTTGTCGTGTCCTAGCCTCGTCACTACTTCGCCGAGGTTAGGCTCAGAACTTACTCAGTACATGGGGTCGGTTGTACTGATGTTACACCTGCACTTCTTTATGTTGTGCAGATTACAATGCCGGACCCAGTGGACACTGAGCGAGGAAGTATCCTTCAGCCCACGACGACACCGAGATAGTCTTGCAGGCGTCCGCAAACCTTGGCGTCTCCTCTTATCCTTTCTCTGATTTTCTATCTTATCCTGTAATGTCAAGATAGTTGTATTCACTTATTTCAGACCATTGTATTTAGTGAAATCTTAGACCGTCCGTGTAATTGTGACACCAGTTCTGGGGGATTATGTACGGAAATTTCGTAACATTTATTATATTAAGTTGATGAATTCTTAGCTTCCGCATTCTTTAATCATATCTGCTCTAGTTATTGTGGTTATTTCAATTGTGAACAAGTAAACTTAATTAAACGCTGGCTTGTCTAGCGGGTTCAATGTTAGACGCCATCACGGCCTGAAGGTGGGATTTCGGGTCGTGACACAATCATGACAACTGAATAAATTATCAATATTGATAAACTTCAGGTTTACACCAGACTTGTGTAATTATCAATAAATTCCAAGTTTATTGTGGCATTCTTTTATTTATGTACAAACTGGAGCATAAAGCGGGTAACTTGAACATACATATTACCCCGCTACAAGTTGTAGTAATAAAAGATATTAAATCTTTCCTTTTATTTATAGTCTCAATAACCAATATTTTCGCGAATACTTTAGCAACTCAATAAGTATCTTTGAGACTTACTACAACATAATATCTTATTGATAATCAATTTTATTTCTCAAAAGTAGTATAATTAGCTCTTCTTGAGCTTTCAATTAATTTTTGTACTACCACTTATTCATCAACATTTATATGATGAATAAACTTTTAAGGAGAAAGTTATACCATTATGGTCACGGTCAAAATTATATGCAAGATCTATTTCTTGCATTACCGTTGTTTTTTAATAATCACATCGCCAAAATATTTGGCATATTCATAGGTACGTGATCAATGACCATTCATGCCATAATGATGAATTTTTTATTTATTTCATCTCAAACCTCCTTTTAGAGGTGAGTGTGGTATATTCACTACCACTAGCACATTCATATTCTTCCAAGAATGAATATGTATTCATAAATCAGATGTTGCCACATTCACATCATGAATGGATCATAGTCATCTATATGTGCTTTACAAAATCCCATGTCAAATCGATGACAAATATTACTTTCATAGAGTGAAAGATTATTTTGAGAATTCTTATTATTCTCATTATCACAATGATGACGATTATAATTTCGTCTATTGCCACGTCAACATCCATTGATACCTTCACGGTAATAATTTTGTCTTCTTTCAGACTTATCATATATTGCTATCACGTTCTCTTAAGGGAATGAGAATGAAGCAAATTCAATGGGACGGGTTTTCACTTCTTTGCCCACAATCATACATGAATTTGATCATGGCAAGACATAGAAATTTTACCACTTCGGGTGGATATAATTTCTTGCAAACTCTATAAGAGTTATAATCAAAGTTTATTGTCTTTGCTTGCATTTAAAACCAAATTATAGAATTTCAAGAATTTAAAAGAGAAAAATAAAGTAAAATAATTACCTTAAATCCAGAATTTAATCATGAAGAAAGTTCATGGAGAATTGACAATCATTATTCTCAATCCCAAAGCTTCTACTCAATTCATTAGAGTCTCGTGCTGATAACGTGTTATGAAACAATAAAAGAACAAGAACAATATTACATAGAAAGAGAGAGAGAAAATTCTTATTGAATTTTGGGGTGATTTACAATGGGGTAAGACCCCTCTATTTATAGGGAAAGAGTGACTTAGTCACCAAGTAACAAACCCTAAAATCTCTCTAGAATATAGACATTCACCATAAATAGAATTCTATTTATAACAAGTGTAAAAATCTCATATTTTTTAAACCAAAAACTGGGCTAAACCAATTTTTGGAACTTGAACTTGTTTCTTTAAATTCTTTTCAAAAACATGTAAAATTTCATGACAAACAATCTTTTTAATTTTTTTTTAAAATAAAATAAAAATTTATGTCTAAACGGGAGTTAAGAGTTGTGTCATGACTTCCCTTTTTATTTAATTAAGAGCTTGTTTGGACATAAGAAATTTTTCACTTTTTTTTTTTGTAAAAAGTTGCACTTTTTTTCGAAATCAGTGTTTGGCCATAAAATTTTCAATTTTCACTTGAAGATGATTTTTGGAAATTTTCGAAAATTTGAAAAACTCCAAAAAACTGTTTTTCAAAATTCACTCAAATCACTCACAAAACTTAAAAAACAACCTAAAATTATATTTATGTCTAAACATAACTCTAATTTTCAAATATCATTTTCACTTGAAATTTGTTTTCACTTTTTTTTTTTTTTTGAAATTTTACAATTCTTATGTCCAAACGCCCACTAAGTACAGTAATTACTTACTTTGGGTTGACCCATATAGGTGACCAGAGTCTATTTTCCTAGGGAATTGTGATGGAACTGGCTCTTGAATCTGCAATCCTCATAAGGTGTGATTCAATAAATAAGCTGAACAAAAACAATTTGCATGACGATGTAAATTGGTAATAAAACCATGTGCCTTTTTATAGCTTACTAGTATTACGGTAGGCGCTTGCGCGTGTATCCATGCCTATGAGTATTGTTTACCCTAAAAAATAAGTAAAAGTTAAATTTATACACGGTTTGAAAGATATGTGATTTAATTCAATACGAATGATCTAAGAAGAACAAGTAATAAATTTAAAGATAAAACACCCCACCCCATACAACTAGTTGGGGGGATGTTCGCCTTTTGAATCAACCAAAGTAAGTAGTAGGGGCTTCATAGCAACTTTCATTCATAAAAGATCAAATCAATCGTAATGTGATGATCAAGCCTCATATTAGGTTGAACAGTGAATTCGATCTCGATCGGACCCTCGATATGAGTTTGGTTGAGAATAAAAAAGAGAACACATGAAGAACACTTTCAATAATAGTTGAAAGAAAAAAAACTTTTATTGCCTTTTGATTTGCGTTTCAACCATGTGTCAATGAAAGAAACTTTCCTCTTTATATAATAGGGGAATTTTTTTAGTACGAGACTAAATAAGGTAAAAATCTTCTTTTTCAGTAAATGTCGATGCGCTGTCGATATTGGACGGGATTCGAGTCGTAATATCCGGTTGATGGCTAATATTACGGCTCCCTACTTATCATGCACAATCGTTCCCGCGTTTCTCGTGGTCTAGAAACTTTACTTGGTCCGGATCTATTATTTTACCGTGCCCGTTTCCAGATACATCGCTCGCTCCTCCCGGGTTCCGATACTAGGGGTCTTTCGGTCTTGCTTATAGTCGCGTCAGACCGTGCTTTCCCTCTTGTTTCCTTATGGGGGAATCAGGGAAAAATTTTGTCCCCGATTTTACTCTTACACAGATAGTCCCCTCGCTTTTCGGAGAGCAGATTTATCGAAGTGATGAGTTAACCCCGGTTCATCCTTTCGTACGCTACAACCGAGTTAAGCGGTTAGTGAAACGTCTTATCAGTCGCGTCGTTCTGACTTCGGACACGTGTCAGCCGCGGTTGACTGTCCCCGAATGCGAAACGTCACACATTGACTACCCCTTCTCTATAAAAGTTTCGGTCCCTTTTTCACTTTTTTACTTTCCAATTCTAGAGCTTCTTAATTTACCCTCGAACTCTTCACTTATTCTTGACCCCTTCAAATCTTCATACATTGTTTCCTAGATCTTCACATTTTCATCTTCCAATCTTCATACTCCATCTTTAAATCTTCAAATCTGACCTTCATACCTTCATCCTTATCTTCAAATCTTCATCCTTATCTTCAAATCTTCATCCTAACCTTCGAATCTTCATCCTCACCTTCAAATCTTCATATTTCCCAGAATTCGATGGCGAAGACTTCGAAATCTATGCCTCAATATACCGTCACTTCAACTTCTAACCCGGCCACAGATGCTGAGGTGGTTGTGCCTGAGGTGGCCCCGGAACCTCCCCTGAAGAGCTTCATCCCCCGAGGCTGCTCTATTTAGAATGACTTCAAGGTCGAAATAGCCTCCAGACAAGAGGACCAGGAGATGGGGTATGGAGGTACATATGCTCCATTACCGAGGATACACTCCCTACATTTCGAGAGGAATGCAACTGGGACGGTAAAGAAGTGGTCGTCCCCAGTCCTGATGAGGACATTACCACTCATGTGGGGGGGTGCCTAAGTGTTTACACTTAACCCTTCACACTTTCCCTAGTGGATCCCATAATCCTTAGATTTTGCAGAAGGTAGGAGGTCTGCCTCGGGAAAATTCACCCGTCCTTTTGGAGGATCGTAATCCTCCTCCGCCATTTTGTCAGCAACACCGAAGGACCTCGATTCACCATCGACTACCTACTTTATTTGTACAATCCTCGAGTTTTTTGAGGGGAGATAATCAAGCTCGTTCGTCGGGCAAGTAAAGCTCCTTTTTCGACCATCGATGAAGATCGGGATCGAGTCTGGCAGGGGAGATTAGTTGGGATAAAAACAGAAGATCTCATTCCTTCCGAATTCTTGTGTTCCCTGAAAAGTGGAACTCAGCCCGTAAGTTTGATTCCCATCTAAGTACATGTAATTTGTTTTGTTCTTTTTTCTTATTGCATTCTTCTACCATTGTGTAACATTTTCCACAGTTCTCAACGTGGTCCCTCGCTTCAAAGAGTGAGTCGAGGGGATATGCAAACAACTGTCGTACATTGAGCGCGAATGTTGCTAACTCTCAAAGGGAAAGTGGGAGGCCCGTTCCCATGGTGAGTGCTCCTCCCGAACAAGTCTACTTTCATACTCAACCGTTATTTCAATTAAGTTCTTTTTCTTTCATAGGTTTGCCCAAGACCACTGAGCGTCGGTAATGGGACGATAAAAAGAGGAAATCTCATGGCTCACAGGACACCGAGCCAAAAAGAAGAGCATTAGCCCAGGTAAGATTTGATCCTGCAACCCGAGTTGCTCTACGACCCTCGATCTGATGATGTTGTCCGAGCTACCTGGATTAATCAACACACGTCTTACCCAAGATTTAGTGATAAATACGAACATTACTAGTGTATCGTTGTGAGGCTGTACGATGCCCTTCGTGTCTTCGTCGCTGAACGAGATAGCTCCTTCAGGGACATAATCTCGGGTGCATTTTTCACGCGTGATAGAAACCTTGGTGAGTTTTATCATTGGCCATTGGGGTACATAAACTTCCCCAATGATCATATTGATTACGTGTTGGGGCTTTTCTTGTTCGACTTGTTTGTTGGCGTCCCTATTCCTGAAGTGGTTTTTGGCTCGCTTGCTTAGGATTTCTCAAAGGTGCCCATTATTATAAAATCGAGCTCTACTTCTATTAGATATCGGCAATCTTTGGTCTTATGACCGTGAATACCATAGTATTTATACGCAAAACTATAATCTCTCTGGGCGAGATCGGACTGCAGCGGTCTTGACCACTTAGTCTCTTTGATGTGTCCTATGTCCGACACTATACTTGCAGCATCCACGTTGTAATTATACTCTGATAATCTCGGGGCTTCCCTACTACCGAGTGGCCTGTCGAACTCGCTCTTGCTCATGAGGCTCCGGATGCTCGGTCCTCAATCATTTCTCTTGTCGCTCTTTGCCGGGTGGTGCCCGTATCCGTTTCCCCTCTTATCCATATTTTATGACTAATATCAATCTCGGACTAACCTCGGCTACTAATCAATGGTTCTCTTAGACCTATCATTGGTTCTGATGGGTAAATAGATCCTGAAGGGGCCCCGTGTTGGTCATCTTCGACCTTGATCATCGATTGATATCTGTTGTGGACGTCGTCCCAGGTGACTTCCATGTACTCTACCAAGTTTTATTTTAGCTGCCAAGAAGCCATGAGACTTCAGGGATTGAGCCCTTGAGTAAATGCCTAGATGGACCAATCGGCGGCAAGTCCATCTGTTGCATCGGAAACCTCGACACGAACTCCCTAAGCATCTCGTTTTCCCTCTACTTAACATTGAAAAGGTTGGACTTCCTCGTTTCGACCTTGATGGCGCCATCATGGGACTTTACGAAATCATTTGCAAGCATAACAAACGAGTCGACAGAATTCGGAGGCAAGTTGTGATACCATATCATTTCTCCCTTGGACAAGGTTTCCCCAAATATTTTCAGCAACACCGACTCAATTTCGTCGTCTTCCAAGTCATTCCCTTTGATTTCACATGTATAAGAGGTTACACACTCATTTGGATATGTGGTCCCAGTATACTTGGGAATGTCTGGCATTTGAAACCTCTTCGAGATCGGGTTCGGTGCCGCGCTTAGGTGGAAAGGATTCTAAATGAACTTTTTGGAGTCCCGCCCCTTCAATATCGGAGGCTCTCCCGGGATCTGATCGACCCTGGAGTTATACATTTCCACCGTCTTGTTGTTGGCCTCAATCTTTTTCTTGCGGACTCCACCCATTTTGTCAATGCTTCTAGATCTTCATCACCTTGGAAGTTTCCCCGGGCCTGAATTCACTGGGTTCCGCGGCAACTTGTTCATCCCTCTGAGTATTTTCACGAGGATGCTCGGGCTCGACCCTATTAAGGGCGTGGCTCTGGTTCTGTAACTGCGTTATTGCTTCTTGATGAGCCTACAACATTTCTAAAATCAACTGCAGGCTCACCCCTTCACCTTCACCTTCGGGTGCTTCTCGAGTCGCTGCATGGGGTCCCCTGCGAACGCTGTTTTCAGAATCAGTCGGTAGATTGATGTTGATGGCAACCTGTGAGTTAGCATCGACCGGTTCGATGGCTAGGACGACATGGGGATCGACAGGGGGAACATCATTGTTAGGCATCACGTCAACATTCAAGTGAGCAGATTGAGAATTTTACATCCTTAGGCTACCCTGGAATCACAAATTCAAAGAGCAAGCGTAAAATAGGGTTTGTTATGGAGATTCGTATCAAATCACCATTATTATCCTTAGCCCCATGGTGGCCGCCAAACTGTTTACCCTAAAAAATGAGTAATAGTTAAATTTAAACGCGTTTTAAAGTATATGTGATTTAATTCATTACTAATGATCTAAGAACAACAAGTAACTAAGTTAAAGATAAATTAAAATATCAAACAAATCGTAATGTGATGATCAAGACTCATCATGGGTTGAATAGTGAAATTCGACCTCGATTAGTGTAATGACCCGGCTGGTCATTTTGAGAGTTATGGCCTTGTTCCCCCATTTTACTGCTTATTCTATGCTAAATTATTTTTATTTGACTTGTTGGGGGTAGTTGGTTCGGTTCCGGGGATGTTTTGGAATGAGTTGAGACACTTAGTTTCAAGATTGGAGGCTTAAGTTGAAAAGGTTGATCGGATGTTGACTTATGGGTAAATGGCTCCGGAATGGGGTTTTGATGGTATCGATAGCTCTGTTGGGTGATTTTGGACTAATGAGTGTGTCCGGATAGTGATTTGGAGGTCCGTAGTTGATTTAGGCTTGAAATAGAGAAAGTTGGAAAATTAGAAGCTTTGGAAATTGAGAAGTTTGACCGAGAGTTGACTTTGTGGTTACCGAGATTGAATTTTGGTTTCGGGAGTTGGAGTAGGTCCGTTGTGTCACTAATGAATTGTGTGCAAAATTTGAGGTCAACCGGACTTGATTTGATAGGTTTCGACATCGAATGTAGAAGTTGGAAGTTCATGAGTTCATTAGGCTTGAATCGATGCGGATTCACGGCTTTAGCGTTGTTTGAGGTGATTTTACGCTTTGAGTAAGTTCGTATGATGTTTTATAACTTGTTAGTATGTTTGGTTGAGGTCCCGGGGGCCTCAGGTGGATTTTGGATGGTTAACAGAGTGAAAATGGGACTTTGTAGATTGGTGAAGCCTTCTGGTGTTGTGTGTTCTAGTTTCCATCTACGCGATCGCGTGGAAATGTCCATGATCGCTTAGGCTGATTTGGGCAGCTGAGGTTTTTGTTCTACACGTTTGCAAGTGGAGGGAAACTGAGGCTGTGTTGCGAATGCGTGGCTGAGGTCGTGTTCGTGTAGAGGAAAGGCAAGGCTGGGGGTTCAGCACCGGGCGGAGGTCTCATAGTCACATTCTTTCCAAGACCTGCAAAAGGAGAAAGTAAGTAAACTTGTGTTCTAAAAAATGTTTGAACAATAGACATTTCGGTAAGTCACGAAGAAGGATGACCATGAGTACGATCCTCCCACCGACCCTTTAAAAAATTGTGACATGTGCGCTCAGCGTATGTTGACGTCGAAACTAGGCTCCTAACCCAGTTCTCGAGGTGGGGAACCGCACTCGACATCAAGCAACGACTATATCGAGAAAAGCACTGATAAGAAAGGATGAATAAGTAAAGACAACGAACAGAAATTAAAAACAAAATCATACTTACTTTTCATATTCCATTTCTCGGGAAATGGCATTCTCAACCGGGATTAAGTCTGTGGTCTTCACCCGAACGAACCGGCCCATCCAGCCCCGATCTCTATCTTCATCTGTACTCGCAATGAGTGCCTTGGTGGCCCGGCGTTGAGGCTTTATCAGCCCACCTTGATAGAGTCGAGGGCTAAATAATCTTGTGAGGTGGTCGAGAGTGAAGGGAAGCCCGTCGATTTTTCTCACGAAGAAACGGAGTAGTATCACGATCCTCCAAAAAGATGGGTGAATTTGACCGAGGTTCACCTGGTATTTCTTGCAGAAGTCTTCAACGATCGGAGAGAGGGAATCCAACGTGAAAGGATAAGTGTAAACACTCAGGAACCCTTCCACGTGGGTGGTGACCGCTTCTTCCGGTGCTGGTATCACAACCTCTTTGTTTCCCCAGTTGCAATCTTTCTTCACCTGATCAAGGAGGCTTTTGGGTATCGAGCATATATATCTCGATATCGGTTCGCATCGACCAGGAACCAGTGAAGGTTTTTCAACCTTAAAGTCACAATCAATGACACACCCTCCGGGAGTATGTTCTTCAGGGTGTGCTCCACCATTGGTCTTTCGCCGGCCGACCGAGACGAGGAAGCAACATCTTTCTGCGGTACAACTTTAGATGTTTTTGCCATTTAGTTTTTGTGGGCAAAGAAGAATGGAGACTGGAGTAGTTTGAAGTTTTAGGAATAGCAAGCAAAGAAACTCAAAGACTTGAAGATATGAAGTTTTGAAGAAGGCAAAGAACTATGGAGATCGGAATGAAAAGGATTTGAAAGTAAAAGTTTGAAATAATGAAGAAAGGGGCTATTTATCTGTTTCACAATGGCGGTTCAAAACTGGTAGTGGCCGACCATCGACTGACGCGTATTAAATACCTCGGGAACTGTACCGATGAGACATTTCAGTCACTTTTGTTGCTTATGTCATGATCGAAGGCTCAAATCGTTTCTTGTCATTACTCTCAAAAGAATGAGGGGACTATCTGTATACGATCAAAATCGGACTTGACCGATTTTGTATGATTGATCGAGACCGAGGCGGAAGACCGAGGTTCGATCTCAAGTTATATTGCATCATTACATGTATAGATATTGCCTAGCTTGTGATTCAGGAATCGATCAAGATTGAAACCAGATAAGTTTGATACCGGCCAAGATTGGATCGAGCTAAATGGAGACCGGTCAAGATCGAGATTGGATAAGATTGAGATCGGGCTAAATGTAGAGATTGATCGAAGCCTTGATCGAGGAAAGCTTATCGAGCCAAAATACAGAGAGACGGAATATCAACAATTGGGCGAGAATCTCGGCGCAAATCAAGGAAAGACTAATAAATCAATCCATCATGGGATTTCCCCACTATATATTTTTAAGTATATCCAAAATAGGATTTCCCCACTATATTAAGGGTTGTTATCATTTGTAGAAAGGGGAAGATTCATTGAGATTCATAGAATATAAAGCAACAACTATCTTTGTTCTGTTTCTGGAATTTTAGCCATATTGTTCATCTATTAGTTGCTCTTCATTCAATTCAGAAGTGATAAAATTTGAAGGCTTCGGCTAACTAATTCATTCGGTTTGCATTCGTTTCTTTTACAGCTAATTTTGATATTCATTTATCTATCTTTCCCGATTTGTACCAAGTTATACCACGTATCCTTAAAGCTACGTATAAATTCAATTGATATCCATTTTTCGGTAAACAATATATAAAAGAGCTGAATTAATTCGATGTTGATTAATTAACCTGGCATGAATGAGCCTAAGACTTGGCTTAAATGGCGTACTTGAGTAAGCTAGTGAAGAACCAATAACAGTAGCCCAGAATGTCCCTGTAATTGAATGGAAGGAAACCTATTTGAATTTTTTAGACGATGGAAATATAAAAGAAAATGAATTTGACAATTAAGAAAGAAAACTAAGACTAACCAATGCTGGTGAGTTTGTGTTCAGAAACCCAAAATTGCAGGGCCTCCATCTTAGTTGATTTCTTTAACTATATATTTATCAGTTAATTACAGCTAGCAAAAAAAAGAAATCGTGGTAACTGATGAAATTGAGAGTAATGAGTATTTATAGATGAAGTTGCTTTTGAGTGAAAAAATGGGGATTGTATTTATAGATGTTAGTACGAGAAAAAGAGTGGATATATAATTTGAAGTGGCCGATTGGTTTTGATCTGCTTTTGTTGCTCCATTGAAAGTAGGATTGAGAATACAAAAAATGGTCAATTGTATCCCACTACTTTGATTTATTGCATAAGCTCGTCCCCCGTTATACTTTCTGGCTAATAAAATCTCTACCGTTAGGCAAAGTTACACATATGTCCCATTTTTGACGGAATGGGACACGTGACAGATGAGGACTTAAAAACGCACCCATTCTTGTGGACTAACCCGTCCCGACCATAACCCGTCGGACGCCATACTCTAAATTAAAAAGGAACAGCCGATAAACTAATACCCTCTCCCAAATTCATTTTAGAAAGACAAAACATAAACCAAATAAGAGAGGATGCTCGACCTACGTCTCTCTCTAGTTTCAGTAAAAATCATAGCAATTGAAGGCTATAATCTTTCAAGGGTATGATTTACATCCTAAATTAGTTCTTAACTATTGTTTATCTCTGTTTCGGGTAGTATATCATACTAGAATGGCTTCAAAAATTGATCGTTGTCCAGGGTTTTGTGTATTTATGGGATTGTGACTTTATTCTATTGTTATATTTGGTTTTAGTTGTTGATTTTATTGATTTTGTGCCTTGTCTTATCATGCATGTGATTTCTGTTGGTGGTCCTTAAATATTGCGTTTTCAGTTAGGGTTTACCCTTTTTTTTTTTTTGTTCTTTCTGTTGGGTTGGGGGAGACCATAATATTCTAGTGGTAAATTTCCTATGGCAGAAGTTGAATATGATTTAGGGTTGCTGACTCTATAGGTTGTTGTGTTTTTTCTTTCAATATTTTTTTTTAGTTTAGGTATGATTGGAGTAGGTCCCCATATCTCTAAATAATGTGACATAATACATTGGACCACAGAAGTTCGGTATTTTATTATAAAAGTCTATATTTTTTATTAAAGAGGGACCACTACCATGTTACTATATGTTTCTGTTCCTTAGTTATTTATTAAGGGGGGGGGGGACCTTTCTGTCTCTGTTTTTTATACTTTTTAACTTATTCAATGTATTAGTTTCTGCCTTCTAATATATTCTGTCTTGAATGTTTGTAGATTAAAGATGGTTCATTTGGACATTGTATTCAACTATGATGGTGACTGGATCAGTGAGCATAAACCTGTCTATTCAAAGAATTTAGTCCACTATTGGAGAGGTTATGACTCTGACCTCTTGTCTTTTAAAAATTTAGTAGATGAACATATTTGTAAATTAGGGTATGTTGGGGTACAACAATTAATAGTTGCTAGCCCATCTGGAAAAAATATGAAATTGAAGGAGATGTTGGAATTAGGCAGCTTTTAAGTTTGGTTTGTGATGAGTATACAACAACAATAACAACTACCCAGTATAATCCCACCAAGTGGGGTCTGGGAAGGGTATGATGTACGCAGTCTTACCCCTGCCCTGGAAGGGTAGGGAGACTGTTTCCGATTGACCCTCGGCTAAAGAAGATGAAGGAAGACCTCATAACAAGTGATATCAAGACAAATAGTTAGAAAATTAAATCGGAGATAACAACACAGAATATGGAAGGAGTACCGATAACAAGTAATACCAAGAAAGTATACTTAGATAGATAAGTCTAAGGAAGCACATGAGAATATGACGAAGTCCTGCTAGCAAACTACGGAATTACCGAAGGTAAGTAGTAATATAACAAGACACGCAACTATAGCAAACTAAGGAAAAAAAGGTACCACACTAGCACTAATACTATCGAACTAGGGAAGACAAAGGGAAACTCACGACTACCTACTAACCTTCCACCCTAATCTTTCGCCTCCACACCCTTCTATCTAGGGTCATGTTCTCGGTCAGCTCAAGATGCACCATGTACTGCCTGATCACTTCCCCCCAAGACTTCTTAGGTCTACCTATACCCCTCCTCTAACCTCCCAAGGCCAACCTCTCACATCTCCTGACTGGGACATCTGTGCTTCTCCTCTTAACATGCCCAAACCATCTCAACCTTGCCTCACGCATCTTTACCTCCACAGGGGCCACTCCCACCTTGTCCCGAATAACTTTATTCCCAATTCTATCCAATCTAGTATGCCCACACATCCATCTCAACATCCTCATTCCGCTACTTTCATACGCTGGACATGTGGCTTTTTGACTGGACAACACTATGCCCCATGCAACATAGTCGGTCTGACCACTACCTTGTAGAACTTACCCTTAAGTTTCAACGGCACATTCTTATCACACAAGACACCGGAAGTGAGCCTCCACTTTGTCCATCCTGCACCGATACAGTGAGTAACATCCTTATCTATCTCCCCATTCTTCTGAATTATAGATCCCAGATATTTGAAACTCTCCCTCTTGGGAATGACTTGCGTTTCGAGTCTCACATCCCCGTCCGCCTCTTGGGTAACACCACAGAACTTGCACTCCAAGTATTCTGTCTTGGTCCTTCTCAACTTGAAACCCTTAGACTCTAGAGTATGTCTCCAGACCTCCAGCCTCTCGTTAATGCCACCTCGCGGCTCATCAATCAGGACTATGTCATATGCCAATAACAAGCACCAAGGCACCTCCCCTTTAATGTTACACGTCAAAGAATTCATCGCTAGGGAAAACAAAAACGGGCTGAGTGCTGACCCCTGATGCAACCCCATCTTAATCGAAAAGTAGTCAGAGTCTCCTCTTGCTGTCCTCACCCGTGTCTTAGCCCCATCATACATGTCTTGAATCACTCTAATATATGCTACAGGCACACCTCTAGCCTCCAAACATCTCCATAGAACCTCCCTCGGTACTTTGTCATAGGCTTTCTCCAGGTCAATGAACACCATATGCAAATCCTTCTTCACCTCCCTAAACCACTCTACCAAACTCCTCACAATGTGAATGGCCTCAGTAGTCGACCGTCCCGGCATGAAACCAAACTGGTTCTCGGAAATGGACACACACCTCCTTAATCTCCCTTCAATCACCCTCTCCCACACTTTCATCGTATGGCTTAACAACTTGATACTCCTATAGTTGCAGTTTTGGACAACCCCCTTGTTCTTTTACAATGGGAGCATCGTACTCCGCCTCAACTATTCGGGCATCTTCTTTGTCCTAAAAATGATGTTAAACAACCTAGCAAGCCATTCCACGCCCTCCTTGCCCACACTCTTCCAGAATTCCACCGGGATCTCGTCCGGCCAAGTCGCTCTACCCCTACTCATCCTGTGCATAGCCTCTACCACCTCCTCCACTCGTATGCGTCTACAGTACCCAAAATCTCGCTGCCGCTCCGAGTACTCCAACTCCCCCAACGCGATGCCCCTATCTCCTTCCTCATTCAAGAGTTTATGGAAGTACGCCTGCCATCTCCGCCTGGTCTGTGCCCCCTCCAATAAAACTCTTCCCTCCTCGTCTTTTATGCATCTCACTTGGTCCAGATCCCTGGCCTTCCGCTCCCTCACCTTTGCTAGCCTGTACAATTTCTTGTCCCCGCCTTAAACCCCAATTTCTTCGTATAAATGACTAAACGTCGCGGCCTTAGCTGTAGTAACTGCCAACTTCGCCTCTCTCCTAGCCTTCTCGTACCCCTCCCTGTTGGCACTCTTCTACCCCTCGTCTATACTCTCTACTAGCTTCAAATACGCTGCTTTCTTTGCTTCCACTTTTCCTTGCACCTCTTCGTTCCACCAACAGTCCCCTTTATGGCCACCAGAAAAACCCTTTGAGACCCCTAACACCTCTCTCGTCGCCTCTCTAATACAATTTGTTGTCATTTTACACATACAGCTCATGTCCCCGCTACTCCTCCAGGCCTCTAGAGCCAGCAACTTCTCCCCCAACTCCTGGGCCTTGTCCTTAGTCAATGCACCCCACCTGACCCTAGGAATGCCAGGCATAACCCTCCTCTTCCTCGTCCACCTGATCTCTAAGTCCGTTATCAAAAGAATATGACGGGTCGTAAGCTTCTCACTCGGGATGACCTTGAAATCCTTGCATAGACCTCTATCATATTTCCGGAGAAGCAGATAGTCAATCTAGGTCTTGGCCACCGTACACCGAAAGGTTATCAGGTGCTCCGCCTTCTTTGGGAAACATGAGTTAGCAATCACTAGCTCAAAAGCTTTGGCGTACTCCAGCAGCGAAGTACCTCCTCCGTTTCTATCTCCAAAACCGAAGCCACCATGCACACTGTCATATCCCCCAGGCGATCTCCCTATGTGGCCGTTAAAATCACCCCCTCTAATAAGCTTCTCGGTGGACAGTATACCCCGCACCAACCCATCCAAATCCTCCTAGAATTGTCTTTTAACCTCCTCGTCCAAACCCATATGCGGCGCGTATGCACTGATTACGTTCAAAGTATACCTACTCACGACTATCTTAATGGCCATCAACCTGTCATTTACCCTCTTCTCCTCAGCCACTAGCTCTCTTAGGTCCTTATCAACTAAAATGCCTACCCCGTTCTTCCCTCTCACCCTCCCTAAATACCACAACTTAAACCCATCATCCTCCCGTTCCCCACCCATCTAGTCTCCTGGACACAAGTTATGTTAATCTTCCTCTTATGGAAAATCTTTGCTAACTCTATTGACTTTCCCGTTAGAGTCCCTATGTTCCATGACCCCACTCTCAACCTAGAAAGAGCCTTACCCCCTTAACACCCTTCCCCTCTACCCATCGCTCCCCCCGCTTCCCCCGAGGACATTCCCTCACTCTATCATAGCTCGACACGGCCACTAGACTAGCACAAAGATATAAATAAAATAAACTAAAAAGGAATAGGCTAAACAGAAACCTACAGGTTCACAAGGTGTTAATAACGGTTCCGACTAAGCAGAGGCAAACTACATATTAGCTATAACACTAAAGTGATAGATAGAGGCAGATATAAGCCGACAGGTCTAACTAAATAAAATTGAAACAATATACCGTAGATATCAAAGATACAGACAAGCAAAAAAGAAACGAAAAGAGAAAAAAAAATGACAATAAAAAATACCAATATCGCGAATACCAGATAATAAACAAAGAACCTGGTGCAAGTTTTCCTGAAGCGTGTCTGATCTGCTCAAGAACGCTGACCAATCCTGCTGCAACCGGTCGGACAGCTGTTCGAGAGTTGCCAAGATTGATGGAACTTGCCAGAAATTTGTACCCACTGGAAAATGGTTTGTCCTCGCCGGAAAAATCTGCACCTGTCCAAAGCAACAAACAGACCCACACACACGCACACAAAGCATGGGGAGAGGGAAAGAGGAAGAGAGAGTGGAAGAGGACGAAGGGGCAAGTGTCACCGGAAAAGCACCATCGGCCGGTCGCCGGGAACTAGGGGTCACCTGGCTTGTAACAACTCGCTTGGAACACGCCCTACCCAACTCCGACGGTGAGAACAGAAAAGAGGAGAAAGAAGAAGGAGAGAAACAGAAGGGAAAGAAGGAGGAGGAGAGAGAATGAGAAAAGTGGAGAAAGAGAGGGAGAGAGAGGACTTACCTGTAGCAGCAACGGCAGCGGCGGTGGTGAACGGCAAAGCAGCAGATGCCAGCGTGGGTGGGTGCCGACATGGGTGCTACTAGGGGTGAGGTGGTTAGGGGCTGAGGGGTTAGCAGTGAACGTTAGAGACGTTAGAGAGAAAGAAGAATTCCTGGCTTGTGATGAGTATAAAGTCATAAATGTGTATGTTGAAGATGAATGTGAGCTTTCTGTTCCCGTCACCAACATTGTTGACCATACTAAGTCATACGCAACTATAGCATTAATTGGTACTGATTGTAGTAGTTGTGACTCTAATGATGAATCTGAGGATGAACATGTGGAATGTGATTATGAAGAGTTAGAAATGTTCAGGCTGAAAAGAGAAAAGAAGTTACTGAACAACTTAATAAGTACAAGGAGATACATATGGGTATGTCTTTCAAGGATATACTAGAAGCTAGAAAGTTCATGAAATTGTATTCATTGGTTAACCAAAAGGAGTTGGAGCTTTTGAAAAGTGACAATATTAGGTTGAGGTATAAAGATGCACATGCAGGGCATGGGACCGTTTTGGAATCCCATGTCCTCATGCAATAAGGGCATCAATACACTTGAAGGAAGACCCTTTGAGGGAGATTCATTGGTGGTATAGCAAGGAGGCCTATCTTCAAACTTATAAGCCTAAGATACAACCTGTTCCTGGTGAGAAATTCTGGAAAATTGAACCATCTCAAGCTATGGAACCACCAGAATTAGTTAAGCTAGCCGGCAGGGCAAAGGTTAAAAGGGTTAGACAAAAGAATGAGGCAAGTAAGAGACTAGGTGAGTGGAGTTTGTCAAGGAAGGGTAGAGTTATGACTTGTGGAAATTGTGGGGAGACAAACCACAATGCAAAAGGATGCAAAAAAGTAATTAGTACTTTAGTAATTAATACTTCACACTGATGCATCTCTAACTTCCTTTTTTTTGTATAACTAGCCACTAAAAGGGGGGAAAATTCAAAGGGCGAACAATCATCTGAAGTAGGTGAAACATCAAAGAAGAGAAAGCCAACAAAGAAGAGAATTTTGATTGATGAACACAGTGAAGATGAAGATGTGATACAATCACAAATACAAGCTGAAGATGTAGATGTTCCCTTGTATGCACCTCAAGTGTCCCATAATAGTCAGACAAGTGACTTTGTCTTTATGCCTACTCCAACAGTGAGCTCACTTCCAAACTTTGCCAATCCAACTGTTGAACATGATCCTGACCCCACAATACAGCCAAAGGTTATATCAGAATCAGACACCAGATTACATCAAAGGCAGCATATCCAAAAGCCAACTGGAAATAGGAAAATCAGCTTCAAGAGGGATCACACAGGTGTTTGTGAACCAACTGATCTTCCTTACTCTCCAACAAACTTGACATGGAAGGGAAAGACTGCAATGACTGGAGATCAGTTGGAGAAGCAACGTAGACAGAAAGTCCAGAAATTGATACCAAGAAAGGGGATCTAACAATATGTCCCATGTCATAAACGAGGAAGCAAATCCAACCATTATGGCACTGAAAATTATGATGAACATTTTCATCTTCAACACCTTATCTTCCAATTTCATAATTTTTTTAATTTTAGAATTCTTCATTGCCTCTAATACTTTAACCCTTTCCTTCAAGCCATCTCTATCAACTTTAAGAGCTTCAATATTTATATTCAACATTTTAATCTCTCAATTTGCAGCTACTAATTGTATATTATTAATTGCAATTAACGCAGCACCGGAGAATTCTTCATCTTGCCATTGCCAGAAATCACAACTTTCATTCTAAACGAAACACAAACAAATTTAAAAAACTGCTGAAACAATAGATATTACATATATGGAAGGGGAAAAAATTACCTCAGGTTTAGGGCACTTGAAGAATCCTCTTCCTGGGTTTAGGAGAGTTTTCGAAGTGAAATGATTGGCAACTTCTCCACAATGGCATATCCTCTTCGATGAACAACTATTCTCCGACATTGTATGCATTTTCGACGACCTAAACAATCCTAACACAAAAGTTAAAGAAGAAAAGAGATAAGAGATAACAGAAGAACTCTAGATTTGGTTGCCATTGATTTGTCAATGGTGGTTTTAGGGTTGTATTAGTTTATCGGGTGTTTCCTTTTAATTTATAGTGTGTGTGTGTGGGTGTGGGAGGGGGGGGGGGGGGGGGGGGGGGGGGGGGGGGGGGGGGGGGGGGGGGAGTCCGACGGGTCATGGGTCGGGGCGAGTTAGTCCACAAAAATGGGTGTATTTTTAAGTCCTCATCTGCCACGTGTCCCATTCCATAAAAAAATGGGACATATGTGTAATTTTGTTTAACGGTAGGGATTTTATTACAGAAAAAATAGAAAAATATAACGGAGAACGAGCTTATACAATAAATCAAAGTAAAGGGACACTATTGACCCTTTTCCTTTGAGAATAAGGGAAAACGAAGTACGGGTCAGACTAGTTATTTAATCCGTAGTAGTATAATGAAATGAAACCAGTGGGTTTCACTTTGTCTGCATTTGACTTGCTTTAAGCCAGTGATTTTATCAAACTGAAGCACCACTCTGCGCTCTCTCTGCTTCGTTTCTTGTATGATTACTCCTAGGAATAATAGGAGCAGTGCCGGCTCAAGGGCCAAGCGACAATCCTTTTGAGCTCCTTTAATTATTAAAAGTAGGTCTTATGTGCTAGCTGTTTTTTAATAAAAAGGTTTAATAATTTATTTAAAAATATAAAATCTAAAGAACTGTTTGTTATGTAATTGAAAGTGACTATATATACATTTCTGGTAATGTACATATATAACCCAAATTATTTTTATTCTCTTTTTCATTCTCCATAAAAATACCTTGTATTTTAGGTTTTCTATTCTTTTTCCTCTAAGCTATCTATTCTCATAAAAACAAGTGCTGAAGGGCATTGAATAAATCAAATTGCACATTTTTCTTCACTCCTTCTCGAGTTGTTAGGCATTGCAGCAAGCAAACCACCAATGAAATTTTGTTTTAATATCAAGTTACAACTTCTACAATCAATTTTATTATATTGTTCTAACTTCTTATTCTCTTTTCTTATTTCTTTAATGTGAAATTTGTTATAATATTTTTATATTTTACTTCGTAGGTCTATATTGCTTTTTATATGATTTATTATAAATATATATACTAGAAAATATGAATCAGGTACTTACTCAAAATACATCAAAAACAAAAAACAAAATTGAGACTTTAATGCAACCTAATAATGGAGCTCTTGATAATTTTTAATCAACAATAACAAAAATAAATTAAAAAATAATGAGAGTGCTCTTTAGAGTATGAACAAGTCACTGAGTTGATTGCAAGTGCATACAAGAAAGTAAATAATAAAATATATATTAACTTTGCATTTAATACTACAAAATATAAATTTCATATAATGTACGGAACTTTTGTAATAAAATATTAAGGCCTCTAATTAAAATTTGGCTTTAGGCCGCCGAGTAACTTGAGCCACCACTGAATAGGAGCTCAAGGTTGGATAAGAGTTACTCACACCTATCCACTTTAATTGATTTTTGGTTCTTTTTTTTTTTTTTTTTGTTGGTCCACAATCAGGACAAAATTATGTGTGACCAAGAGTAATCAATTGAATATCCTTTGTCGAAAAACTATAGTATATAATATAAAATATTACTTGTATTTGAACACCATTGCATAGCCAACCGGCGAAGACTGTTCAAAATTTGAACATCCTTATTGTGATCACAATATTTGATTTTTCAAATATAAAAAAGAAATTAACTTCTTTTTTTCAAAGTTGCCCTTAGAGTAAAGAGCCTAAGAGTATTTGTTATATTTCCGATGAACAAATTAAGGCTAATTTGTTCTATTTTATTGTTAATTAATACTAAAAATTTGACATCTTAATATGTAAAAACATCCAAAAAATCAATTAAAATAGACAAGATGGAGTAGCAATCTTCCACAAGAATCTTTGATTAAAATAACTTCTTTTTCATTGCAAACTTTAATTACCGCATTAACTTTGGTATCAACCCTAACTCGAAACATAATAAGACTATGTTTGAAGTTAATTGGAGTATATTGCACAGTAAAAATAGGAGAAGAGGAACCTAACTCGAAATAGTTACAGGGAAGTTTAGATTGCGCCAGTAGTAAGGTAATTGTGCAGTTTGAATTATGATCTCTTGAACACTGAATTATCTTTATTGCAATAAAACTGATAAATACATGTAAAGATTTAATATTTTTGTCTGGATTTTGGACTGGGTTAACAGTACAGTTCTCCAAATTTTACGTAAAGTTTTAGGTGAAAGTTTGAAATTCAAAAGAAATATCACATTATCATGAAATATGCTGAATAACACGTGATAGCGAAGAAACATAAGTACGAGTAGGGGCGGAGCTAGAGAGCGAGTTACGGATTCGATCGACCCAGTAATTTTAGTTCAAATCATATATTTGTTTGATAAAATATATTAAATATATATAAATTATTAATTTAGAACCTATAAGCTTGCCCTTGGATTTCCTCAAATCTGCCGCATCTTTCTTCCTCTGAAAAGTGTGCGTTTCTTTACAATTAGTAATAGTTTATTATTATTATTATTATTATTATTATTATTATTATTATTATTATTATTATTATTATCTTAATTAAAGTAAATTCGCGACTAATTGATCTTGATCCTTGATTAGTAAGTCCAAATTTCTGCCCCTTATCCAATTTCACATGGCAAAAGTTCAATTTGTCCGGGATGCCATATTTTTCATATTTACTTTCTACTTCTTCTCTTTTCTTCTTTTACAGTATTAACCCAATTAAAATTGAACTGTGAATTTAAATCTCAGATCTTCTGGTCTCTATTAAGTGTATTTGGTTTTGAGATGGGTGATGTTAAGCTAAAAAATCATGTTTTCGTATGTAATTTGCCTTGCATTATACCTCAATCTTGTTAACTTTGGTGTAAATATTTGTGACTCGAGCTTAATAATGGTGTTTATATGTGTGGGAGTCAATTTGAAGCGATTTGGCAAGCTTACATGCAAAGTGAAGTAAAAATGGAAGAATTTGGAGGGAGTATGAGTTTGGTGCCATGCACCAACCAAAACGCCAAAGGCAGAATAATGGAAGATTTCGGTGTCCTAGTTGGCGCCAAGTGAGAAAGCTAAGGGCGGATTTCGTCCTAATTCGGCTAGGACTTGGTACGTAGTTTTGACCCTACACGCCCTCAACATGTATAAAAGGGGTTCTAAACCTATTTCTTGGGGGTTAGACATTATCGGGGAGGAAAAAGGCGACGGGAACGCTTGGAAACAACGAATCACAAGAATTTTTCTCTTCCATTCTTCCTTAATCTGTATTTTAATTCTTTCAATTATTATCGTGATTGTTAGTATGACTATGAATAGTTAAACCTCCCCATCTAGAGTTTGATGGAACCTCTTCAAGAATGACTTTTCCACTGCGTTTAATATTACCTTGGCTAAAATACTCTAGAGACAGATTTTGCCTCATACACTAAGAATGTTTTTAAAAAGAAAGGAGAAACTTCCAGTATCACAAGATTATTTTTCAATTGTAACTTCAAATGTTTAATTTTTCGAGTGCATTAATCAAATAGTCGTTTATTTATCCGAAATTATTTATTAAAGTCATCTTTTTTCGTTTTCGTTTGTGACAACAAAGTCATTTAACTATACATATAGCACTAAAAAAGTTACTCAGCCAGATTTCTCAAACTTTTGATTGTCAAATACCTATTTTACCCTCTAAATTATCAACTTTTATCTTCTTCATATTTTTCAACTTTTTAAAATTATAATTGTTTCTCCTTTTTAATTTATATTATGGACTTACCTATATGTGAATACCTAATTTTTGCTCTTTTTCTAATTCTCCTTTAAATACTAATATTTGGATGATCTTTAGTTGTTTGTCCATTTTTATTTGCATTTCCTTTATTAAAAATATCAAAAATATTTTTTACCTTTTATTTGTATAATACTTTGCATCTTTAAATTATATATCCCAAAAAGATTTTCCTTTCTACTTGTATAATTGTTGTAGGACTAAATAAGATGATTAAGGATTAAGGAATTGGGCCAGTGTATTTCCATTAAAATGGGGCATTTGCATCCGTACCCGCTTTTTGTGTCACGTTTTAACTTATACTCGCTTTGCAAAAAAATTTTAACGTATACCCGCTTTTTCGCATAACTTCAGCATACGAGACTGAAGTAGTAAAGGCAATCACGCAAAACTTCAGTATTCTAGTAGACGGGCCTGAAGCAGCTTGCGAACTTCAGCTCTAGAGCTGAAGTTTTTATTTTGTAACTCGCGAACTTCAGCTCTAGAGCTGAAGTTTTTGTCTTTATAATTGGGGAAGTTCAGCTCTAGAGCTGAAATTTTTGACTTTGTGACTGGGGAACTTCAGCTCTAGAGCAGAAGTTTTGTCTTTGTAACTGGGGAACTTCAGCTGTAGAGCTGAAGTTTTTATTTTGTAACTCGCGAACTTTAGCTGTAGAGCTGAAGTTTTTGTCTTTATAACTGGGAACTTCAGCTCAAGAGCTGAAGTTTTTGTCTTTGTAACTGAGGAACTTCAGCTCTAGAGCTGAAATTTTTGTTTTGTAATTGGGGAACTTCAGCTCTAGAGCTGAAGTTTTTGTTTTGTAACTGGGGAACTTCAGCTCTAGAGCTGAAGTTCTTGTCTTTGTAACTGGGGAACTTCAGCTCTAGAGCTGAAGCTTTTGTCTTTGTAACTGGAGAACTTCAGCTCTAGAGCTATTCAAATGTTTAAAATCTCTTTAGCACTAACGTGTTTCCCATTTAATTACACTCTCTACTACTATCATTTTACCCATTTTAATGAAAAACCAGTCAATTTTCCTTCTCTATTCTTCACATCTTCTCCTCGATCTTCTAAAAAAGAAACAGAGCAGGTGGGTCGTTTCTTCGTCTAAGCTTGTGTAAAATCAAGATGCGAAAAGAAGAATTACTGAAAGTTTCTTTATTGCTGAATTCGTAAAGAGAAAAAAAATGATGTTTTGGTAGGAGAATCAGTGATTCTTTGTAGCTATTACTCACTGGTGTGCGCTACTACACACTCATAGAAGAAAACGAAGGAGGAGAAGGAGAAAGATAAAGGGAGCTGAAGTTGTTTAAAAAGTGGGTACAAGTTAAGAGTTTAAAAAAAAATGGGTATAGGTTAAATGGGGGCGACCAAATAGGACGCCCCGTGCAATTTCTACATTAAAAATGAGCCAAATTGGCCCAAAAATTGAGCCTAATTCGGCCATGCCCGGTCCATTAAGTGGCTGGCCAAGAAAGAGCTCAAAACGACGTAGTTTTTCCTTGAAACTACGTCGTTTTGCTTATTGAATCAGAGATCAAATCTCAGCCATCCAATCTCTCTTGACCTAATTGTCCAAAATCATCCACACCCAAGGTATTTAAAGCCATTAATACCCGAAAATTTCCCCCATTTTTTCCATATACGTTTCTTTCCTCTCTTTCTTTCCTTTCTCCCCACTCTCTCAAGCTCCCTGCCGCCGGCGCCGGAAATCTCCCACCGGCGGCGGCCGTCCTTCAAACACCCCCAAATTATACCAATTTTCTCATCTCTTCATCCTCTACCCATATCCAAACCCCAAATCTCCGAAATCACCCTCAATATCACCAAATCTACTTAAATTTGACGAAACCCTAGCCGTCGCCACCCTCAAATCCGACGAGACCTAACCTTCCACACCACCTAAATACATACATAAGCGGATAAATCTATCCTTTCCTACCCATTTCACCCCCAAAAAATACACCGCCGCCGGCCAGCCACCTCCACTGCCGCGACCACCGCTGCCCACCGGCTCTGCCACCACCATGTTCCGTCCTTGTTTCTTTCGACCCAAGAACCCTCTTTTCCTTCCAGCATAATGCTGGAATTCCTTTGTTTCATCATTTTCCGGAATGAAATGAGTGTTTCAAGGTTGGACAGTTGTTGCTCGAGGTCCCCAGCACCTCTGTATTGCTCATGTATTGAATCCTCTCGTGTGGTGAAACCCCGAATTCCTCTTGCCCATGTCTCTGATTTTCATGTTTTCTTTTGTGATTGATTTGTAGTTTTTTTTAGTTTTAGTGTGATCATTAACTTTGCGTTTAATCTAGCTTTTGATTTTGCCGTCGTTCAGAATAATTAATCTCACTAGTTTATTTCATTGTTAACTTGTATTTTGCTTAGCTTTGAACTTAGTTTTACAATTCAAGTTCGTAACCTTTTAGCTTCTAGTTGTCGTTACTTTTAATTCTAGTTTATTTCAGCATGCTATTTGATTAAGTTTTAGCTTTCCGGTGGAATTACTTCATTTATCTGTTAGTTCGTTTAAGCTATTCTCTTGGTTAGTTAGTTTGAATTGTTGATGAAACCTCGTAATTCTGGTTTCGATTTACTGCTCTTTTGTGTTTTCAAATGTCATTATCTATTTGTTGTTTTGTTTCAAAATCAGTAGGTTTGGTTCATATCTGTTAAAAGTTAAAGAGTAGATATGTTTGACTTGAGTGTAGGACCTTTGTTTGATTATTTTTACTATTTAGGACTGTTTTGGAGTACAATACTCCAAAATTCTGTCCATATTTGGTGAGAAAAAACTGTTCATTGAACAAAAATCTGGTTTTGGACAGATTTTTGGTCGAAAATCTATCATTTTGGACAGACTTTTGGCCAAACAAAATCTGTTCCAAAGTCCTTTTTCTCCTATATAAAGAGGAGGTCTTTCCACACACACTTAGAGGACTCTCTCACACTCTAAAAAAGACACATCCTTACTCACTGAAAAGAAACACAACTGGGGAGAACATCTGAATATCCTTGAGCAGGAAAGTTGAGAGCTTTTGAGTTCGTTTTTAAGAGTAAAACCTTATAAAAAATACTTAATCTCCTGAAGCTAGTCTGGGATTCTTCTTTTCCAAAGTTGTAAAGTTAGTTTCTGGGTTTCTTGCTTGGTTTTGCAAACACTTTTTTTTACTTTGGAGTTCGACTTCTGGGTTGTCGGGTCTGTTTGTTGCTGTTGTTACTCAAGCTCGTTGAGTTCAAAAGCTGTAAATCTGTGGTTGTCTGAATCTTCTGCAATCTAGGTAATTCTCATTAACCATGTAGTTCTTTGAATGCTCTTGGAATGATGAAGTTCAAGTCCTAATCCAACTATATGTTATTTTTATACTCTTTTGTCTCTGTTTATGAATGATGGTCCATTTTATTCCTATGTGCATGCTCATATGTGGGTAACAACATATGGTGACTACTTTCCTCCCTCTAAGTTTAGTTATCTCTCTTTATTCTAGTATTCTTTTACTGTAAACTTAAATCATGAGAACTTATCTAAGCTTTCTTTTGTGATTGTATTTTAGAATATCAAAATATGTGATAAAGGTTTGCATTAGTTTTTTTTTTTAGAAAAGAAAATCTTTAAGTAGAATGAAGTTATAAGTTTCTGAGGTATGTTAGGAGTTGAATTTTTATTAGTATTAATGTAATATTTCTGTTCATGGTTAATGCTCAAGTGTATTTAGAAAAATTGTTATTGTCCATTTTTTTAGCATTTCAATAATACTATTGCTTCACTCTATTTCTCATTAAGCAAAATATTTTGTCATTCTTGGTTTGTGTATTTTTGGTTTGTTTGTTTTAAATATTTTACTACTTTTAATTTATTTGTAGCATGTGATTTTAGTTTAATGTGTAGTGTACTATTTAGCAATATGTCTTTTGTTAATAAATAAGTTGGGCCTAATTCTAGTTAGGCATTAACAAGGTATATTGAAAGAGGCTATGGGTCTAAACCAATATGGACCAATTAACTAAACCCAACGGCTCCAAATAACAATAAAATGAATTGCCCATTTTTCTTTCCACGAAAAACAATTTAACTCTCAATAGAGGTATGAAGCTATCGTCCTGAGATTAATCATAAATAGTATTTTTCCTTTCTCTTTTCGCAAATAAAAGTTTTTTTTTCAAAAAAAAAGAAGAAAAAGAATAATTAAGCACTAGGCAAATTTTCGGTGTAAACAATTCTTTTAAAATATTTAGTTCATATCAGTTTCATCAATATAATTAATAGCGCAATAATAAGAATAAGGTTATAAGCTAATTTAACATCCTTTAATTATCCATGCGCGGACTCATTATTTTCAAGTTGCAAAGAAGTTTATCTTTTCACAATAAGGATGAACTAAACTTTTCAATAATTAATTTTGTCTTAACCGATGTCGGGAAGACTCGCTTTGAAATAGACAAGAAAAATGGCAAAGTCGTGTGGGCACGTCTTGTTCAAATTCTTTCAAATAAATAAAAGTTGTATTTAATTAATTTCAAGTAGGCTCCACTTTTAGGTGTGACACACGAACCAAGGTCGGGGATACTCGTCTTGGTTAGTGCAAGCTAGGGTCAGGGATACTCGTCCTACTTTGAGATCAACGAAGTCATCGACAATAAAGGCGGACCTAGGCAAAACATGAAAATCAAATAAAGCATAGTTTATCCAAAAATTTACTCAAGCCAATTTTAGTCAATAAAAGCGATCGTGCTAGAACCACGGGACTCGGGGAAGGCTTTACACCTTCTCCCCGATCAACAGAATTCCTCATCCGGACTTTGTTTTCGCAGACCGATAAAAATAGAGTCAACTTCCTTTGACTAGGGATTCAAATAAAAGGTAACTTGGAACACCGAAAAATCAATTCCAAGTGGCGACTCTGTAAATAAATAATCTCTACTCATATTTGTCACTTGAATTGGAAAAACCCTTTAACTCACAGTCCATAACAGAATATCTTTTTGGAGGTAGAAAAGGGGTGTGATAGCTCTGGCGACTCCGCTGGGGAAAGTTCAAGAATTCGAGCTTGTACATTGACTTTATTTGGCTTTTTAAATTTTGTACATAACTGTGATTTATTTGGCCCTAATGTGCTACTTGTCTGCTCTTTACCGCTTTAATATTGTTGAATTTCATTATAAATTGTCTTCTTGCGCACCCTCTGAGTCTTCCGAATACAACCTCGGGAATCGCGGATACGCGCCCCTTTCTTTTTTGAGATAAAGCCGGTGGGGCGAAGGATTATTAGTCACCCATATTTAAGAACGAGGAGGGTCCAGTAGCTAAGCCGTAGAAGTATTGCTCCTGGTACGCTACCCCTTCCCAACTCAAGTTGTCCGCTCGTTTTATGGCCAGTCTAGATACACCTCATCCCCTAGGATTTTTAAAACCTAGAAAAACAAGTCGCATGCCTCGTTATCCCTAGTAGGATCATTTTGTTGCATCATGAGCATTTGACTTAGCGAAACTCGGCACAGGCGCCGGGTCCGTATAAGGTAGGTATCCGTGTTGAGACCATCATGTTCACATATGTTCTACTTGCTACATCATTTGGAAGGCTTGCTTGCATTTGTTGACCGGCTTTAGAAATTAGTTGAGCGGAATTTGAAAAAAAAATCATTCCCCTAGTTTTGTACAAATAATTTGGTTATACTAAATATAAAATAAAAAAATTATTATTGTCAAGTCTTGGTTCGAACAACGCTGGTTCGATTCTCACAATTCCAGTGGGGTACGTAAGCAACCTTCATCGGGTTCAACCCCTATTTTTGCAAGAGTATTCGAAATCAGTGTGTCCACAATATTTTTCAATTTTTTTTTAAAAAATAATAATAATAAATCGATAGTTTTGCTGCTTTTTGTCTTTTTCATTATTTTTGCTTTTGTGTGAGATCATGTTTTTCAATACAACCTCAAACCTTCTTCGGAATTGTCAAAGGCTCTTTTCATAAATATAGCTAATATTTTTCCATTTTGCCCCTATGTAAAACTATTTTTTGTCGAAATAGCCTTAGAATCTTCCTCGGAAGTGCCGAAGGGCTATGTCCGTACAAAATGGTTATTGTGCTCGTTTAAACATCTTTTACCATTTTGTCTTTATTTTTGACATTTTGCCGGAACAACCTTTAAACCTTTCTCGGAAGTGTCTAAGGGCTATTCTCGTAAAAATAGTCATTTTATTTTTGTCGTGTCGTCCTTTGTCTTTGGCCATTTTTGCCCAGTCAACCTTATAGCTTTTTTTGTATCAAATGGGTGTTTTCGTAAAAAAAAAAAAAAAAAATTTTTTTTTTTTTAGCCGTTTATCCATGTGTCAGGATATTTTTACCAAGACATCCTTAATACTTTTCTTAGAGGTAGTGAAGAGCCGTCTTCATAAAAATAACCATCTTGTTCCCCTCGTCACCTTTTATCATTTTGTCCTTGTCCGACCGTTTTTCTATTCTAAAGGTCTACTCAGTGTCATTTCTTTGAGTTTAGATTTGGACTTGACCCCATATTCTTATTATCTAGGTTTGATATGGATTCAGTTAATGAAAGACCTGACAAGAGGCCGAGAGAGGAAGAGCACTCGCCATTTAAGATTGTCGACAAAGTGCCTAGGTTATTGAAGCGATGGTGGAGCAACATGGATGGGTTTGAGCAAGGAAAGATCAATGATTATTTGAAAAACTTGGTAAACATCATGGAGATTGAGCCTAAACGAGAACTCATCGAGGCTTTGGTTTATTTCTCGGACCCGAAGAACAATGTGTTTCGTCTTAGTGGGTTTGAAATGACTCCTACCTTGGAAGAATGCGCTGAATATACAGATCTGGGGAAAAAGAGTCGAATAAAGAGACTTTTGGGTCCCAAGGATGTCACTGCTACCAAGTTCCTTGAGCAGATGTGGATCAGCCACACCGAGATAGCACATGTGGCCCAGGGGCAGGTCCGCCTAGATTTCTTGTATGACAGGTACAGACATGAGGTCTTCCGAGTAGGATATGTAATACGTCTATAAGGACGACGTCACACCACTTTTTTTTGGGTTGTTGGCTCGGGGACTGCAATCAGCTGCTTCAAGGAGGGTTTTCAGAATATGGGACGAAGCTGGTTAACAAACAGAACCAACACATATGGCAAGAACACGGACGAAAATCATTCATTGTAGCTTTCTTGGGGTGCATGGTCTTCCCAAGAGAGGATCGGAAGATCAACATTCGGTTATTTGGGATAGTCACGGCCATGATGAAAAGAAAAAATTCCTCCATTCTTCCTATGGTGTTAGCAGATATCTTTCGCGCCTCGACCAGGTGCTGGGAAGGAAATGGTTTCTTTGAAGGTTGCAACCTCCTACTCCAGATGTGGTTCATGGATCATCTTTTCCGTCATCCTTATCAGGTAGACCACCGTACTTGTTGGGGTAATCATGTTCTCCAGTATAATGCAAGATTAAAAAGTGAGTTGGAGGTTCGCAGTTTTCCAAAAAGTGTCCAAGATTCGAGGGAGTATATCCACTCCTTAACAGATGATCAGATTACATGGAACTATCCTTGGTTCACCGCAGAATATGTCATCTATAAGTCATCTTGCCATCCATTTCTGATCTTGATAGGGCTTCGAGGTTATCAGCCATATGCTCCTATGAAAATTCTACGTCAGTTGGGTCACAAGCAGATAGTGCCCCGGGTAGAGGCTATGGAAAACTTTATTTGGGAAGCAACGTCAGAGGATCCCATTCGTGAAGCTTATGCTCAACGTGATTGGAATGACACTAAGATACTCGAGCGTGTCACCATGGTGGCAGATCGAGAATGGGGCGAGCTGAATCCTTCTTATATTGAGTGGTTTTATAATCAAGATGCTCTCGCAGATAGGCGGGGACAGTCGCGAAGAGCACCGTAGAGTGGGAGGCTGAGATTCAAAACAAAGTAGGGCTGGCTATGGAACAGATGAAAAGCGATTATGAATCTGCCTTCAGAGCACTGCAAAAAGAGCTCGGCATCGTTAAAGTAGACAAGGATCTGCTATATGATGCTTTTGAGAAAGAGAAAGCTCAGTGGGCACGATAGAACCAAGCACTCAAAGCCCAAATTCGGAAGAAGAACATAGCCACAACCACTCAGCAACAGGAAGAGAGAGAAGCCTAGTTCAGGGTAGTCCGTGATCATGAGCGCATAAGTTACGCTTCACTAATCCAGGGCCTAACGGATCAGTTAGAGGGAGTTGAATCAAGTAAGGTGCGCCAGATCGCCGAATTTGAAATAGAAAGACACCACTACCAAAAGGTGATCAATCGGTTAGAGGGGGAGTCAGTAGAAGCTCGGCGCCTGAGATATATGGCCTTGGAGCACGAGCGTGATGCGCTGGATCTAGCCGAAACTCGTGGTCAGCAAAATCAAGAGTTGTATTTGGCTCAGGAGCACATTAAGGGAAAGATCCTCGAGGTAGCCACATATACCTCTCGAGCTTGTAGGAGTTTCCAGGGAATGACGCCCGAGCGGTTCGCAGAAGTATCAATGAACGTCGCGCGTCACATATCTGCAGACTTAGAAAGGATATATTGCGATGTTGGGGGTCAGCCGTAGGAATAAGTTCCATGACTACAATGATGCTGTTGGATTCTCCCGCAAAGATTAAAGTCTCTTTATTTGGTAGTCCATTTTGATTGTTCATTTGTTGTTATCAAGTCTGTAAGAGTCTTAAGTATGTTGAGTCTTGTTGTGTTGCTTTTTATCTTCAAAAGTCTGTTTTTGAGTCGAATTTAGTCTTGTTTAGATGTTCGTGTCTATGTAATTTTTGTTTTCGGGTCTTGTATTTAAAAAAGTAAATTAAAAATCAATGAAAAATATTTTGAACCAAAGATGTTTGTTTTGTAAAAATAAAAAATAATAAATAAAATAAATAATAATAATAATAATAATAATAATAATAATAATAATAATAATAATAATAATAATAATATCGTGTCCCTAAACTACGTAATAATCTGATTCATGCGGCGACATGATACGTAGGCAACCCCCAAAAGGTTCGATCGAAATAATTTTCAATGACTCTAAAATGAGGGAACAAGTGAGGTGATGGAAAAGAAAAGCGGAAAAATAAAAATAAAATAAAATAAAAAATTAAATTACTAAGAGAGACAATAAACAACAGCCTTATAAGCCAGGATAAAATATGAAGCCTTCCAAAAGCATGTTAGAAATGGTGACAATGTTAGGAACATGTCATATTACGTGTAATTCACATATGTAAAATGCCTAACCCTAACACGTTTGTTGTCTCTTATATAGTAAGCTTAAGGTGGTTGGTTTGTGGTGAAACTGGAAACACATCATTACTTCACCAGATCTAAAGGAAAGGTACCGATGGCTAATAATGATGAAATCGAGTTGGTTAGTGACGACCCCCATGGTCAGTCAGGTGAGCAAGAGTCGGAGGAAGTAAGAAGATTGAAACAACAACTGTCTGATGTGTATCAGGCTTGGGTCTCCGGTCAGCCTCCGCCTCAGGGTTCCTCAAAAGGAACTTCCATCGTACCCCTGGCTACTCAACCATCGCTCCGTGCAACGAGCGATCACATTCTACCACCAAGGTATGTGCCAAACTACAACTTCCATGCCGCCCCTGGTACCTCTAATGTGTGACCTCCAACCGCACCAGTCAGGAACACCCCTCTTGTCGTGTCTGGCGCACCGGGGTTCAAGACCCCAAAATTTGAGAAGTATGATGGTCACGGCGACCCTATCGCCCACTTGAAAAGGTACTACAACCAGCTGAGGGGTGCAGGTGGAAAGGAAAAATTGTTGATGGCTTATTTTAAGGAAAGTCTTGTAGGGGTAGCCTCCGAATGGTTCATTGACCAAGATATCTCTCACTGGCATATCTAGGACGACATGGCCCAGGCCTTCGCCAAACAATTCCAGTACAACATAGATATTGCACCAGATCGCAATTCCCTGTCCAATATGAAGAAAAAGCCAACTGAAAGCTTTAGGGAGTATGCATTCAAGTGGAGGGAGCAAACGGCTAGGGTCAAGCCACCCATGGATAACCATGAGTTGATCACTGTTTTTCTGGAGGCTCAAGAGCCTGATTATTTTCAGAACATGATGTCCGTGATGGGTAGACATTTTGCAGTAGCAATCAAAATAGGGGAGATGGTCGAAAATGGTCTCAAGACTGGCAGAATTGTAAGTCAAGCTGCTCTCAAGGCCACTACCCAAGCTATCCAAAATGGGTCAGGAAGTTTCATAAATAAAAAGAAGAGAGATGAGGGGTCCATGATGACTTCAGGATCCAGGGAAGTTCAAAGGGGGGCACCGCACCCTTATGTGCAAGTCAGCAGGGGCAATCCGGCTACCCTCAACATTATTATCCTCCGCGAATTCCTCAATACTCTATGGGCCCACCACAATATACAGTGTTCAATGCTCAATCCTATGCTCCGACTTCCAATCAGCAAGTACGGGCACCAGCTCCAAGGATCCCCCGACCTCAGCAACAAAGATTTTGGGCACCCTATAATGCTCGTCCCAGGCAAGATTATGGTCGAGAACAGAGGCCGACAGAAAAATTCACCCCATTGGCTGAATCGTACTCTAGTTTATTCCAGAAGTTGAAGCAAATAGGCGTGATTGGATCCATTGCTCCCCACCATATGCATCTTGATTCACATGGATTTCAAGCAAATGCTAGATGTGAATATCATTCAGGGTCTCCGATGCATAGCACTGATGACTGTTGGACTCTGAAAAGAGCCAAAGAAAGACTAATTGGTCAAAAACTAATTGTGGTGACAAATGACGAGGACCCTCTTAATGTGACCAAAAACCCATTGCCAGTACATAATAATGTTTACTTTGTGGGAATGATTGGCCGAGATCAAGAAGACAAGCCGACTGGCCGAGTAGAAATGAAAGCAGGAGCAATTCCAGAAGGAACGGGTCTAAAAGTAAGTCCAACCCGAGATGTTCCATTGATTGTGAAAGGACCCCAAAGCTCAGGGAAGGCAACTTTATCTGTTCCAAAAATCTCGAGGTTGGAAGTTCGCTCCAATGTTCCAAGCCCAAGGTTATATGTCCTTGGAGGCCACCCCATCACAAGGCAGAACCAGGGCGGTACGAAGGGTATAACTGAGCCGATCATAATCAAACCTACCGTGTAACCCCCATGTGACAGACACGAAGACCATTCCTTGGAACTACAACAAAACTGTGATGACTTACAAAGGCAAGGAAATCATAGAAGAAGTAGGGGAAATGGAGGTTTGACTCGATCGGGGAGGTGTTACTCTCCAGAAGAGTTGAGGAAGTCCAAGCAAATCAGAGAAGGACAATTGTCAATAAAGAAACCAGTCATTGAAGAGGAGGCAGAAGAGTTTTTGAAAAAGATGAAAGTTCAGAATTACTCGTCATTGACCAGCTGAGAAAGACTCCAGCCCAAATTTCTCTACTATCTCTGCTCATGCATTCAAAAGAGCATGCTCGTGTGCTGATCAAGATCCTGAATGAGGCGCATGTCTCAGAGAAGACCACAATGAATCAATTAGAGAAGATGGCCAACAGATTTTTTAAGGTGAACAGAATCACCTTTACTAATGATGAACTCCCCGAAGAAGGAGTCGGGCACAACAAGGCTTTACATTTGACTGTTAAATGTGAGGGGAACTACGTAAAGCGAGTCATGGTTGACGGAGGCTCGAGCATAGATGTATGCCCTCTCTCCACCTTGCAAAGCATGAAGATCAATATAGATAGAATCCGACCCAGCAATGTCCGCATTCGGGCTTTTGATCGCTCAGCGAGAGATACCATTGGGGAGATCAGCCTCACCATGACGATTGAGCCAGTTGACTTTGAAATTGTCTTCCAGGTAGTGGACACGGACACTTCTTATAACTTTCTTCTTTGAAGGCCATGGATCCATACGGCCCGAGCTGTGCCATCCACCTTGCATCAGATGCTCAAATTTGAACACGACGGGCAAGAAATTATTGTTCACGGAGAAGACGAGTCATCCATTTATAAAGACCCGTTAATCCCCTGTATTGAGGCCAAGGAAGGGTGTGAGTACATTTTCTATCAGGCATTTCAAGTTATTGCTGTGGACCATATTGAGGAAGGAAAGCCTATTCTGCATCCTCGTCTTTCCGCCACATCCATAATGTTGGCTGTACTTATGATGAGACAGGGTTACGAGCCAGGAAAAGGCTTGGGGGAATCATTGAAAGGAATTTCGGAGCCCATTTCTCCGTTCAGTAACCAGGGTACTTTTGCTTTAGGCTTCAGGCCAACACAAGCAGACGAAGACAAAGCCAAGCACCGCAAAAAGCAAGGATGGGTCTTGCAACAACCTATCCCTCACATTTTCTACACTTTTGTCAAGCCACGACTCCAAGAGGGTCAAAATTCCTCGGCGCAGGCAAACATTGATGATTTTCCACGACCTCAGCCAGATGTTTTCTGAAGTGAATATGATCCAGGCTGGTGAAGGCACAAGTCGTGCCGATATGCAACTAATTGGCCCAGATACCATGCTCAACAATTGGGAAGCAACTCCTCTCCCCACAAGGAAGGAGTCTTGGTAGTTTGCTTTTGCAGTTTCTTTTTTGTATTTTGGGTTACTTTCAGGGGTGTAATCCAAACATCTCAGTATGATTGTTTTTTTTATGTTAACCCTTCTATCCTTTCGAATTCAATGAAATGCAGTTCATCTTCGTATTAAGTTTTGTATCTTTTCCTTTTCCTAATTCCTGTCATTTTGGTTTCCATTTCAGTTTTGGTAATGCCGGCTTTAATAACATGACATGCATGCGGAATTCACGCCCAGATCTTAAAAAGCTGTCTAATTTCGAAATAATGCATCAAGAGGTTGAATATGATGAAAATGAGGCTGTTGAAGAAATAAAAAGAGAGTTGGAACAATTTGAAAACAAGCCTAAGCCTAACCTCAATGAAAATGAGTCCATTAATATTGGAAGTCATGAAGATGTTAGAGAAACAAAGATAAGCATTCACACTGAACAAAAAACCAGAGATGCCTTGATTCAACTTTTATTTGAATACAGAGACGTGTTTGCTTGGTCTTATGATGATATGCCGGGTTTAAGTGTTGATCTAGTGGTTCATAGGCTTCCCACGTATCCTGATTTTCCACCAGTCCAACAAAAGCAACGAAAATTTAAAACGGACATGAGTGACAAAATCAAAGAGGAAATAATGAAGTTGTTGAGCGCCAATGTGGTCAGAGCTGTCCGATACACCACCTGGGTGGCAAATGTTATACCTGTGCCAAAGAAGGATGGAAAAACTAGAGTCTGTGTTGACTACAGAGACCTGAACAAAGCAAGTCCAAAAGGATAATTTTCCTTTGCCAAACATCCACATTCTTGTAGATAATTGCGCAAAGCATGAGATACATTCGTTCGTGGATTGCTATGCTGGGTACCACAAGATTATAATGGATGAGGATGATGCAGAAAAGACCGCTTTCACCACTCCATGGGGTACTTATTGTTACAGGGTCATGCCATTCGGTTTGAAAAATGCAGGGGCAACTTACATGAGGTCCATGACCACCATTTTCCACGACATGATGCACGAAGAGATCGAAGTATATGTCGATGATGTCATCATAAAATCAAAGACAAAGGCTGATCGCGTGCGCGATTTGAAAAAGTTCTTCGAACGGCTTCGAAGGTATGACCTTAAGCTTAATCCAGCCAAGTGTGCATTTGGGGTTCCATCTGGGAAACTCCTTGGTTTTATAGTCAGCCAGAGAGGCATCGAATTGGATCCATCTAATATAAAGTCCATTCGTGATCTGCCACCTCCGAAGAACAAAAAGAAAGTTATGAGTTTTCTCGGGAGGCTGAACTACATCAGTAGGTTTATTGCTCAGCTCACAACCACGTGCGAGCCCATCTTTAAGTTGCTGAAAAAGGATGCTGCTATCAAGTGGACGGACGATTACCAAAGAGCTTTTGACATGATCAAAGATTATCTGTTGAAACCCCCTGTACTGGTCCCACCTGAACCTGGTACGCCATTGTTTTTATATCTATCGGTGAAGGATAATTCCTTTGGATGCGTTCTGGGGAAACATGATGCAACATGCAAAAAGGAACAAGCAATCTATTACTTGAGCAAGAAGTTCAACAATTATTAGGTTAAGTACACCCTTTTAGAAAGGACATGTTGTACCTTGACTTGGGTCGCTCAGAAGTTGAGGCATTATCTCTTGGCCTACACTACTTACCTCATATCCAGAATGGATCCTTTGAAGTACATCTTTCAAAAGTCAATGCCCACTGGCAGGCTCGCAAAATGGCAGATTCTGCTCACAGAGTTCGACATTGTCTATGTCACTCGCACCGCAATGAAAGCACAGGATTTGACAGATCATTTGGCAGGGTATCCAGTTGATGATGATTACAAGCCACTAAGCACTTACTTCCCAGACGAAGAGGTCAACTCAATAGAGGAAGTAGTTCCGGACGACAACCATGTATGGAAAATTTATTTTGATGGGGCTAGCAGCAAAGTGCTTTGGCCAGTTATACCAGCAAAGAATGGCATGCACTTACAACAAGAAAGTACATCCAAGGCACTTCGAGGTAGGCCAACTCGTTCTGAAATGCATTCTTCCACACCAAGTAGAAGCTAAAGGAAAGTTCGCCCCAAACTGGAAAGGACCCTACATCATCAAGAAAGTGTTACCAAAAGGGGCCTTGCACTTGGTAGATGAAGAAGGACGCGTACCATACATGACTATTAACGCAGATGCAGTCAAAAGATATTATGTCTTATATATACCCAGTATGGAACTTTCACGCATGATCTTCTCAGATTAAGATGACGAAGGCTATCATTGCTCGCCATTCCAAATAGGTGTCACCCTTTTGTTAACCTTTTGAGCCTTATTTGTCTTTTTTGTTTTCCACCTTTTGGAACCTGTGTACTTGTAAAATCCAAAAAAGAAAAGAAAATAAAACTCAAACAACAAATCTTCTGGGTAATTGAACTACGTCCGATCTGATTCCGAAAGGATACGTAGGCAGCCTTACCATGGGTTCAATCCCATCACAACAAAAATATCCATATTCCCAATACTCCAAAACTGGGGCAGAAGTTTGTTTTATTTTACGGTATTTCTGTAGAAGCGGTTCCAAAAGTTGTAATTCAGTTCAAGGTTCTTTTCCATTTTTTTCCCTGTTAAGAACTTCTGATCGATCTTTGAGAATATTTGAAGTTCCCATGCCAGGGGCATTGGACAACCTTCCGTATGTCGTATCTTAGTAAAGAAAAAAAAAACGAAAAAAAGAAGAAGAAAAAGAGAAATGAGAGAGTCTTATCGGTGAAAACCCGTATGGGAAATGTAAGGCGACATTGAGAAGAGAAATGACAGAGTCTTATTGGTGAAAACCCAAATGGGCACCATAGGGAAACAATGAGTAGAGAAATGAGAGAGGTTAGCTAGCGAAAACCCGCAAGGGTGCTACTAGCCGAATGAGGGTCTTCGATACTCCGGCATGAGCACAACCAATACAGTTTCAAGATGAACCTTTGCGACGGATTTTGAGAATTAGACAGCTCAGACGGATCAGGCGTCCAATCCAAAATGCATGTCATGATTTATTGAAGTCGGCACATACTTCCAGATAAGTCTCCCTATTCCTTTCCCCGAAAGGGACGCCTTTTGTTTAAGCACATTTCTTTTTCACCTTCAATTATTCTTCTATTTTCACCCATAATTTTTCTTTGAGTCCCTTTCGATTTAATATTTCGTCAAAAGCAAAGCAAAGAAATGGCTGCAAAACTAGCTACAGTCTCCCCGTAATATCGAGCACAATTTGGGGCATATCCTGCATTGACGAAGGCACAAATCCGTCTGTGATCTCATTTGATAAGTCTAACAAAGTGCCTCAAAGAAACTGAAAAGGTTGCCTAAGCAAGACCTCTTCATGAGAAAAGTTGATAAGCACTACAGGCACAAACTGATACTGGGTGTAAGACAACTGAGTTTGATGTTAAAGAAAAATTGCATTGCCTCAAAGACAAAGGTAGTAATACCAAGGACATTTGGGTATGAAACAGTTGGGGGCCACATTGGAAAACCAAGGTCTCCAGAAAATGATACAAAGCAGCCGAGCATCTCGGTACCACACAGATAGAATAAGGTTTTCAACAGCGGAGTGGCCGTGAATTCAAACCCAATAGGTCATCAAGACCACAAACCAACCACCACTTTGAAAACTCACAACTATTTCTTTGTTTGAAAGCAGGAACAAAGCAGTGCAGATTGGCGGTTCTCAAGGGACGAGTGTCACCAAACGTAAGCTCCTTGAAATCACCATTTTTCTTTTATTTTTAGCATGCATCACTACCGTTCAAACCTCCCATTTTTGTAGCTTAACTCAGGTAGAACCTTATCGCTTAGAGGGATCCAGCTTAGAGTCCCGGGTAGAAGTATTATTCGCTCAGGTTGTTTTACATAGCTTAACCCAGGTAGAACCTTTTCACCTAGGGGAATCCAATTCATATTTCCGGATATAAGCACTCTTCACTCAAGTTGTTTTACGTAGCTTAACTCAGGTAGAACCATTTTGCCTAGGGGGATCCAGCTCATAGTTCCGGGTAGAAGTACTCTTCGCTCAGGTTATTTTACGTAGCTTAACTCAGGTAGAACCGTTTCGCCTAGGGGGATCCAGCTAATAGTTCCGGGTAGAAGTACTCTTCACTCAAGGTGTTTTACGTAGCTTAACTCGTGTAGAACCATTTCTCCTAGGGGGATCCAGCTCATAGTTCTGGGTAGAAGTACTCTTCGCTCATGATGTTTTACGTGGCTTAACTCGGGTTGAACCATTTTGCCTAGAGGAATTCAGCACTTTATCAGTAATACAGGGTGCCAACCCCTGGTTACCTTCTTCTTCAGTAATATAGGGTACCAACCCCTGGTTATATTCCATCTTAGTAGTACAAGGCGCCAACCCTTGGTTACAATCCTTTCAGTAATACAGGGTACCAACCCCTGGTTACGTCCCTTCCAGCAATACAGGGTACCAACCCCTGGTTACATTTTCTTCCTAGTAATACAGGGTACCAACCCCTGGTTACATTCATTTCCGGTAATACAGGGTGCCAACCCCTGGTTACATTTTCTTCCTAGAAATACAGGGTACCAACCCCTGGTTACATTTTCTTCCGATAACACAGGGTACCAACCCCTGGTTACATTTTCTTCCGATAACACAGGGTACCAACCCCTGGTTACATTCTTTCCTAGTGATACAGGGTGCCAACCCCTGGTTACTTTCCCTATCAGTAATACAGGATACCAACCCCTGATTATATTTTTTTCTAGTAATACAGGGTACCAATCCCTGGTTACATTTTCTTCTAGTAAAATAGGGTACCAACCCCTGGTTACATTCTTTCCTAGTGATACAGGGTGCCAACCCCTGGTTACTTTCCCTTCAGTAATACAGGGTATCAACCCCTGGTTATATTTCTTCCTAGTGATACATGGCGTCAACCCCTGGTTACATTCCTTTCCAGTAATACAGGGTACCTGTCACGACCCCAAATCCTAACTCAGGTCGTGATGGCGCCCAACACCGGGGTGGGGGGGGGGGGTCAGGCAAGCCAACAATTGATTTACTAGTGAGATCTCGTTATTCAATAAAAGGTTCCAATAGAAAATTTAAGTTTTTAAATCATGAAGTGAACACGGATAAACTAACCAAGCTTGATCAATGTAACCAAAAAGGTTCAAAAATCAACATATACAGTCCAAAAATATAATGTCTACTACGTGTGCCAGAAACTAGTGTCACGAGTCTACAAGCGGACTAGTAGAATATACAAAAGGTAAAATAAAATGTTCTACTGTCTGAAAGAAGTAGACAGATACAGACAAAATACAACTCCATAGTGCTGCTGAGAAACTCCAAGGGAAACAGCTCACCGTGAAGTCAGGAGCAGAATATACTCTAAGGATCGAGCTTCGGACTATTAACCAGATGCACCAGCCTCAGAACTTGTACAATTAAGTACAGAAGCGTAGCATGAGTAAATAAACAAATATGTACCCAGTGAGTATCCCGCCTAACCTCGAAGAAGTAGTGACGAGAGGTCGACGTGATACTTACTAGGGTCAAAAAATATGAAATATATGTATACATGCGAAACAATAATAGCAGCAATGAACAATAATAAAGAAATGAGCATCATATAATATTCTCTAGTACCCTCACACTATCCCTTTCCATGACATACAAGTTGTTTAACCTTCTCTCTTTCACAGAATCAACAGTTCAATTTCAGGGCTTCTCATAATCTATCACACATATAACAGGCCGTGAACGTACGGTCAATACGACGTGAAAAGTAAATGTGCACTGCCGAAGGTCGAACAACCCGAACCATAGATGCATCTATCTGCCCCGCTCGCAAATCAAACATGCGACGTGGTTATCATAATAACAGGGCTGCCCCGCTTGCGAATCATACATGCGACTCGGGTTCCCGTATACGTATACAAAATCTTCAGGGGTCTTTCTAGCATACAAAGGGATTCAATGATACCAAATTTCGAAAGATAACCTCCTAGGCCTCCCAAGGACTCGAAACTAGTCAAATGATACACAAGTTCATCAATTTATACTCAACAATATGAAATTCCCCTATTTACTTAGTCATTTCATTCTACTTCAAAAAATCCCAAAATTTACCCTCGGGCCTGCATGCTCGGATTTCAAAACTTTTCGAAGGAAACAATTTCCCATAACCTAAGGATCATTAATATCTAGTTTTGGTATGATTTCGTGGCAAATTCATTGGAAATTCTCCAAATTTTCATAAAACCTAGGTTACTACTCTAACCCTTGATTTTTCACTAATTAGGTAGTTAATCTAGCTAGGAATTCATGCATTAAACTAACACTAGGGTAGAATTCACTTACCTTTCAGTAGCTAGGTCGTGGGGCTCTTTTCCAAGCTCTCAAGGTCTTTAATGGTGGAAAGAAATGGAGAAAAATGAACATTTCCCGTGTTTAAAAGAACACACTGCCTACAGTGGTTTCGCACCTGCGGCTCAAGGACCGCACCTGCGGTCTCGCACCTGCGAGCAAAGGCTCGCACCTGCCAAAATGTGACAAGGGGGCAAAACTCACACCTGCGGAGTGGAGCCCGCACCTGCAGCTCCGCTCATGCGGCATATTGTCCGCACCTGCGAAGAAGGGCAGCCTCACCTGGGGCCGCACCTATGAAGAAGGGAAGCCTCACCTGGGGTCGGACCTTCGAGGCCTGGACCGCAAGAGCGGTCTCGCACCTGCGACTGGGCATTCGCACCTGCGGTCACACCAGATCAGGTTTACCAGCAACTGCTTCAGCTGGTTTTTTAGCCTCGTTTGGTACCCGGGAGGCACCTGGGCCCACCCGAGCCCCTATCCAAATATACCAACAGGCCCCAAATCATAATACGGACTCGCTCGAGCCTTCAGAACACCCAAAACAAATCTAAAACTCAAAATCACACCTCAAAACCCCTAGAATCAAAACTTAAGAACTTCAAGTTCTTGAATTCGTTGCCAATGTGCCGAACCGACCTATACTACTCGGAATGACACCAAATTTTGCGAGCAAGTTATAAATGACATAACGGAACTATTCTTGGTCTCGAAATTCCGTTCAGACCTTGATAACACAAAAACACGTCCCAAACCACAATATGAACTTAAGGAAATTCTTATTTCGCTATTGGGCGCCGAAACGTCCATGGGTCATCCAAAACCCATTTCGAACATATGCCCTAGTCCGAAATTATCATACGAAGCTACTGGAACCGTCGAAACTTGATTTCGAGGTCGTTTACTCAAAATATTGACCGGAGTCAAACTTGGCCTTAAAGGCCAACCTTAAGGAACCAAGTGTTTCTATACAACTCTAAACATATCCAAATCCCGAACCACCTGTCCCCGCAAGTCACAAACCATAATAAGTCGCTACGGGAAGTCTCATTTAATGGGAACGGGGTCTGATAATGCAAAATGATCGGTCGGGTCGTTACAGTACCAACCCTTGGTTACTTTATGTGACGTCCCCTCCAGGGCCCGACTACCTAAGGTATTGTTCCACCTTGGCCCAGCGTTCACCCCTCGGCAGCTGCAACCACTTGGGATCGAACTTGGCACCTAAGATTTTTTTCTCCCCTGAAGGGCACGCCTCTCACCAATTGAGTTCCTTCCTAGTGACACAGGGTGCTAACCCCTGGTTACTTTCCCTTTCAGTAATACAGGGTTCCAACCCCTGATTACCTATCCTTTTGGTAATGTAAGGTACGGAATCCCTCGTTACAAATTTTATCTCTTTTAGTTTGTTTGTACTACTGTTTCTGTGTGCCTTTCAATAAATTAGATAGTTTATAGCTTTCTCTAATAACTCACAAAATTTTCCTAGTCCAAACTGGGGCAGAAAATTCTTGTTCGTTTTGTTCATCTTTGATGGCTTTTCAGGCCCCGCCGTTGAGCACAGGTGACGGTTAAAGCTTGCGGTTTCAGTTTCTCAATCAGAAGAAAGAAGTCTTTCAATCACAAGATAGTTGGAGTTAGCATTGATAATGTGTCAACAATCCAGCTTCTCAAATTTCATTTTCCCAAATTCTGATCGGGAAATCAAGCAATCAAGATTGAGCCATAGTCTTTTCTTCAAAGAGCATCAAGATCCAATCTAAGGTCAACACAAGCGAGCAGGTCAAGAATCAAGATTTGACTCCAGAAGACACATAGATAGGAATTTTGTAACTCTTAGCTTGCAACAATATGTAGTTCTCTTCTTCTTTTGATGTAAGCAGCAAGTAGTAGTAACAGCAACAACAACAACAACAACAACACTCTCAACTCCAGTGTTCGGTAGTCCCAGCTATCAAATTTTCTCAGAACTATACTGACTTGATTCCTTTATAGCCAAGGATATGTAGGCAACCTCGGAAGCAAGGTTCGGTCACCATTTTTCAAAATATACTTCCATTGGAGTGACATGTGAGCAAAAATTATCTATGGCATTCACTTTTCTTTGCACGAAAACTCTTCATGTTCTCGAGCAATGAGGGGCAGCTGTGAATACCTATTTTTTGCTCTTTTTCTATTTCACCTTTAAATACTAATATTTGGATGATTTTTAGTTGTTTGTGAATTTTTAATTTGCATTTCCTTTATTAAAAATACCAAAAATATTTTTTACCTTTTATTTGTATATATTAGTTTGCATCTTTAAATTATATATCCCAAAAAGATTTTTCTTTCTACTTGTATAATTTTTCTAGGACTAAATAAGATGATTAAGGATTAAGGAATTGGGCTAGTGTATTTCAATTAAAATTGAGCCAAATTGGCCCAAAACTTGAGCCCAATTCGGCCATGCCCGGTCCATTAAGTGGATGGCCAAGAAAGAGCTCAAAACGACGTAGTTTTTCCTTGAAACTACGTCGTTTTGCTTATTGAATCGAAATAAAATCTCAGCCATCCAATATCTCTTGATCTAATGGTCCAAAATCATTCACACCCAAGGTATTTAAAGCCCTTAATACCCGAAAATTTCCCCCATTTTTTCCCTATTCTTTTCTTTCCTCTCTCCCTACTCTCTCAAGCTCCCTGCCACCGCCGCCCACTGCCGCCGCTGGAAATCGCCTTCAAACCCCCCCAAAGTATACCAATTTTCTCCTCTCTTCATCCTCTGCCCATATCCAAACCCCAAATCTCCGAAATCACCCTCAATATCACCAAATCTACCTAAATTTGACGAAACCCTAGCCACCGCCACCCTCAAATCCGACGAGACCTAACCTTCCACACCACCTTAATACATACATAAGCGGATAAATATATCCTTTCCTACCCATTTCACCCCCAAAACAAACACCGCCGGCGGCCAGCCACCTCCACTGTCGCGACCACCGCTGCCCACCGGCTCTGCCACCACCACGTCTCCGTCCTTGTTTCTTTCGACCCAAGAACCCTCTTTTCCTTCCGGCATAATGCTGGAATTCCTTTGTTTCATCATTTGCCGGAATGAAATGGGTGTTTCAAGGTTGGACAACTGTTGCTCGAGGTCCCCGGCACCTCTGTATTGCTCGTGTATTGAATTCCCTCGTGTGGTAACACCCTGAATTCCTCTTGCCCATGTCTCTGATTTTCATGTTTTCTTTTGTGATTGATTTGTAGTTTTTTTTAGTTTTAGTTTGTTCGTGATCATTCACTTTGCGTTTAATCTAGCTTTTGATTTTGTCGTCGTTCAGAATAATTAATTTCACTAGTTTATTTCATTGTTAACTTGTATTTTGCTTAGCTTTGAACTTAGTTTTACAATTCAAGTTCGTAACTTTTTAGCTTCTAGTTGTCGTTACTTTTAATTCTAGTTTATTTCAGCATTCTATTTGATTAAGTTCCAGCTTTTCGGTGGAATTACTTCATTTATCTGTTAGTTCGTTTAAGCTATTCTCTTGGTTAGTTAGTTTGAATAGTTGATGAAACCTCGTATTTTTGGTTTCAATTTACTGCTCGTTTGTGTTTTCAAATGTCATTATCTATTTGTTGTTTGATTTCAAAATCAGTAGGTTTGGTTCATATCTGTTAAAAGTTAAAGAGTAGATATGTTTGATTTGAGTGTAGGACCTTTGTTTGGTTGTTTTAACTGTTGAGGACTGTTTTAGAGTAAAATACTCCAAAATTCTGTCCATTTTGACAGATTTTTTGCCAAACAAAATCTGTCCCAAAGTCCTTTTTCTCCTATATAAAGAGGAGGTCTTTCCACACTTAGAGGACTCTCTCACACTCTAAAAAAGACACATCCTTACTCACTGAAAAGGAACACAACTGGGGAGAACATCTGAATATCCTTGAGCAGGAAAGTTGAGAGCTTTTGAGTTTTTTTTTTAAAGAGAACAACCTTATAAAAAAAAACACTTAATCACCTGAAGCTAGTATGAGATTCTTCTTTTCCAACGTTGCAAAGTTAGTTTCTGAGTTTCTTGCTTGGTTTTGTAAACACATTTTTTTTTACTTTGGAGTTCGATTTCTGGGTTGTCGGGTCAGTTTGTTGCTGGTTATCGGTTCAAGAACGTAAGGTGTCCCCCCCTTATATAATATAAGGAAGTCACTTTTTCTACGATGTTCGAGATCTTTGTCTCACAGAGGTTGAAATGGCGATCTGTTAACCGCCACTCCTTGGACGAAATAAGGTCTTCCCATTGTTTTTTCTCTTAAGTCTCTACAGCAGAAAAAATTGCATCCTGCGAGATCTCTTTTTGTACGACTTTCTTTAAGTAGAATGAAATTATATGTTTCTGAGGTATGTTAGGAGTTGAATTTTTATTAGTATTAATGTAATATTTTTGTCATCGTTAATGCTCAAGTGTATTTAGAAAAATTATTGTTGTCCATTTCTTTAGTATTTCAATAATACTCTTGCTTCATTCTATTTCTCATTAAGCAAAATATTTTGTCATTCTTGGTTTGTGTATTTTTGGTTTGTTTATTTTACTACTTTTAATTTGTTTGTAGCATGTGATTTTAGTTTAATGTGTAGTGTACTATTTTAGCAATATGTCTTTTGTTAATAAATAAGTTGAGCCTAATTCTAGTTAGACATTAATAAGATATATTGAAAGAGGCTATGGGTCTAAACGAATATGGACCAATTAACTAAACTCAACGGCTCCAAATAACAATAAAATGAGTTACCCCTTTTGCTTTCCACGACAAGCAATTTAATTCTCAATAGAGGTACGAAGCTATCGTCCTGAGATTAATCATAAATAGTATTTTTTTTCTTTCTCATTTTGCAAATAAAAGGGTTTTTTTTTTCAAAAAAAAAGAAGAAGAAAAAGAATAATTAAGCACTAGGAAAATTTTTGGTGTGAATAATTCTTTTAAAATATTTAGTTTATATTAGTTTCATCAATATAATTAATAGCGCAATAATAAGAATAAGGTTATAAGCTAATTTAACATCCTTTAATTATCCATGTGCGGACTCATTATCTTCAAGTTACAAAGAAGTTTATCTTTTCACAATAAGGATGAACTAACCTTTTTAATAATTAATTTTGTCTTAACCGATGTCGGAAAGACTCGCTTTGGAATAGACACGAAAAATGGCAAAGTCGTGAGGGCACGTCTTGTTCAAATTCTTTCAAATAAATAAAAGTTGTATTTAATTAATTTCAAGTAGGCTCCACTTTTAGGTGTGACACACAAACCAAGGTCGGGGATACTCGTCATCGTTAGTGCAAGCTAGGGTCGGGGATACTCGTCCTATTTCTGATATCTACCTTGATGAATGGGAGAGGAGTTTGAGATCAACGAAGTCATCAACAATAAAGGCGTACCTAGGCAAAACATGAAAATCAAATAAAGCATAGTTTATCCAATAATTTACTCAAGCCAATTTTAGTCAATAAAAGCGACCGTGCTAGAACTACGGGACTCGGGGAATGCCTTTCACCTTCTCCCCGGTCAACAGAATTCCTCACCCGAACTTTGTTTTCACAGACCGATAGAAATAGAGTCACCTTCCTTTGACTAGAGATTCAAATAAAAGGTGACTTGGAACACCGAAAAATCAATTCCAAGTGCCGACTCTGTAAATAAATAATCCCTACTTAAATTTGTCACTTGAATTGGAAAAAATTCTTTAACCCACAACCCATAACAGAATATCTTTTGGGGGGTAGAAAAAAGGTGTGACACTATAGAATAAATAAACTTTATTTATCTTAAAAAATAAAAGTATAAGCGTATATAATATTGGAATAATAAAATATTGAGTATTGTAAAATAAATTAATTAGAACAATTTGTTTGAACAACAAAAACTCAAAAATTTATTTACACAATTGGGAATGAACGAAAAACAATTATAATATATATTCCATGCACGTAATATAAAAATAATTATTTAAGATAAAGTTATTTTTATAATAGACATTATATATTCTTGAAAAATTATGCTCATGTATATTATTATTCCGACATTAGATGCTAAAAATTAATTTTTATTTTATACATAAAATTTATTTGTTCTATAGGTAAGTCCATGATGTAGATTAAAAGGAGAAAAATCGTAATATTAAAAAAAAAAAAAGAAGAATAAAAGTTGATAATTTAGAGGGTAAAATAAGTACTTGACAATCAAAAATTTGAAAAATCTGGTTGAGTGAACTTCTGAGTGCTATAGGTATAGTTAAATAATTTTTCTGTTACGAAATAAAATAACGTAACTAGATAATTTCGAATAATTGAATGACTATTTAAGTAATGAACCCATGAATTTTTCTTTTGTCGTGATAATCGTTGGTTCTGGTTTACTTCCATGTCTTATGAGATTTATATTGGATGATGTTGTATGATCATACATTCAGCGTGAAGAACTTGATTGTGGCAAAGAAATTGATTTATGGAGGTTTTCAGCTCCTTTGTTTTCAGAGATACCACATACACATAGTAATACATAATGGTAGTACCATAAACTAAAACGGGGATCGACGCCAAAATTTACGAATCAAATTATTACTATACTCCCTTTATACCAATTTATTGTTACTAATTTGTATTGCTGTAAATTAAATAAAAGCAGTAAACTTTTTGAAAATACAGAAACAGAAAGTTAGTAGAACAAGAACTTCAAAAATGAATTCTGAAAACAGTATAGGAATAAATCGAGCCCACTAAATACGCAGTGTGTCCTTAAGGAAATTATTCCCCTCAAGTACCCGAAGTTTTGGAATATATCCTCTCAGGATAAAACGATTTAACTCACCGGAGTGTTTGTACCAAAAACGTCGGTGAGCAACGAACCACTCGAAGGCTGTAAAACACACTGGAATATTTTGAAGAAGAAGATCAGAAAATTTAGTAAGTAAAAATTCTGGGATTCAAAGCATATTTATAGCCAATTTTGTAATGTTTCTGAAAAGGTTTTGAAACCTTTCAGAACAACCATAGCTGTTGGAACAAGTGTAAATCCTTTCAGAACAACCATAGCTGTTTTGAACAGGTGTGAATATTGCGGGAAATTTAAACCGGGTCGCGGGTCATTCCGGATTTGAATTTTTTCGTTAATTAATTTAATTAATTAATTAATTAATTTGAAAGGAATTTTGTCCAAAAAGATTAATCAATCAATCTTTGACCAAATCCGAATCCGAATCTGAATCGAAGCCGAAGCCGAGCGACGACGGCGACGGCGCGAGGCTTGCCTTCTTCTCAACTCTTTAAGAGCTAGATGAAGAGCTTCTCTATATATACACATAGATTTTCTTTCATTCTTCCGATGAGGGACAAAGTGCACTAATTCAAAATTTTACTTCCCTCCATTTCTTTTCCACCAGTTTCCATTCACTCTCTTTAACCTACACCAAGCTTAAAATTAAGCTACACTAAGCTTAAAGACCAACAATCCCCTACATGAATGGGGAATGGATATAAAATAAAGGAATGCACGGACGTGTGTTTAACGACCCGGTCGGTCGTTTTGAGAGTTAGCGCCCCGATCCCCTAATAACTGCTTCTCCATGTCTATTTATGTTATTGAAACTTGTCGGAGCGTTGAGTGGTGAAATCCGGAGTAATTTTGGACACTTAGTCCTTAAATGTGGATTTTTGCTTTTAAAATTAGGCCGTAGCTAGAACTGTGTGAAGACGGATCCGAAATGGAATTCCGTCGACTCCATTAGCTCCGTTGGGTGATTTCGGAGTTAGGAGCGTGTTCGGAATGTGTTTTCGAGGACGGTTGTAGATTTAGGCTTGAATTGGCTAACGTTGGAATTTCGGCGATTTCGGCCGATAGGTGAGATTTTGATATCGGACTCGTAATGGAATTCTGAAAGCGACAGTAGGTCTGTAATGTCATATATGACCAGTGTGCAAAATTTGAGGTCATTCGGATGAGTTTAGACGTGTTTCGGCATCAGATGTGAATTCTAGAAATTTCATAAGTTCTTAAGCTTGAATATATACATATTTAATGATTTTCATGTTATGAGACGTGTTTCTAAGGCTCGACCAAGTTTGAATGAGCTATTGAGGTTGGTTAGTGGTTTTGGTTGAGGTCCCAGGGGCCTCGGGTGTCTTTCGGATGCCCAAACGGGCATATTTTGGCCTAAGTCTATTGCTGGTTTTGTTGGTTTTACAACAGTAGGTATTTGTTCTCCGCGATCGCAAGAGAAAGTCCGCAATCGCGCAGAGTTAATTGGAGGCTGTCAGAAAATGTTCTCCGCGATCGCAGAACTCCAATCGCAATCGCAGTGTATTGGGAGTTTGGCCTCCGCGATCGCATGTCTTTGGTCGCGATAGCATAGTAGATCTTAGGTCTGAGGAAAGGGTCAACGTTTGTTCTCCGCGGTCGCGTGGCCCCTAACGCGATCGCATAGCTATGGGGGCAGGAGGTCCGCGATCGCAGACCTTTAGTAGCGATCGCACTGAAGGAAATTTAGGCGCGTGGCATATACTCTTCGCGATCGCGACTATGCGTCCACGATCGCATAGAAGAAAACACTGGGCAGTCTTTTAAAAACCCAATTCCGAGGTTTTATGCCATTTTCACCATTTTTTATTTTGAGAGCTCGGGAGAGGCTATTTTTGAGGACTTTTGCACCTGGGTGATTTGGGTAAGTGATTTCTAACCTATTTAGATCAAATTCCATGATTCCAATCTTAAATTCAACCTTAAATTTCGAATTTTGAGAGTAGAAAATGGAAATAAATAGGAAGAACTTCATAGACCAAATTATTGAGTTTTGATTGGGTGTATGACTTCCGATTTGAGAGATTCTTATATGGTTAGACTCGTGAGTGAACGAGTGTCCGGAAAATATATATTTTATCTGATTCCGAGACGTGGGCCCGGGGGACCTTTTGGGCGAATTTCCTAATTTCACGTATTAGCTTCGAATTAATTAGATATTTTATTCCATTGAAGTGATATTTACATTATGCAATCGAATTGAATAGATTTGGGCCACCCGGAGTCAGATACTCGTGGCAAGAGCGTGGTATTGAGTTGATTACGCAGTCAAGGTAAGTGGCTTGCCTAACTCTGTGTTGGGGATTTCCCTTAGGCATTTTTATACTGATTTTTACTATGTGGACGCCGTGTACGTGAGGTGACGAGTGCGTACACGGGTCATGGTTGCTAAATTCCCGCTTTTCCTTCCATGACATAACTCATTTCATTCCTATATTATTGCTTCATGTTATAACTGATTAGTTAGCATAGGAATGAGCATGACTACCTGTTATCACTTGAATTCCCCATACTTGCTACTATTTGCGCCATGCTTAGGTAGTTTTACCTTATTCTTTCCTACTGTTTTCTTGAATTGTATAATTAAGCCGTATTAATAGGATTCTGCATCTCATATTTAAATTGGGACTACGGACCGAGATCCGGAAGCTTTCCCCCTGGACTGCATTGCATATTTAAATTGAGACTACGGACTGAGATCCGGGAGCTTTTCCCCTGTACTGCATAGCATATTTAAATTGGGACTACGGACTGAGATCTGGGAGCTTTCCCCTGTACTGCATTGCATATTTGCTGTTGAGATATATGATGTGCTGAGCCGAGGGCTTTTCTTTATTAATTCTTCCAGTTTTCCTTTAAACTCTGCTTATTTTAGCTATTTATATGTCATTGTTCAACCTTATAACTGTCGTATTTTCAAACTCAGTATAGCCTTAACCTGACCTCATCACTACTTGACTGGGGTTAGGCTTGGCACTTACGGAGTACCGAATGTGGAGTACTCACGCCCTTTCCTACGCATATTTTCCCCATGTGCAGATCCAGGTACCAGTACATAGCGTTTTGGCTAGGAGTACTACAACACTTGCTCAGGAGACCGCGAGGTAATTCTGCCGCGTCTGCAGAATCTCACGTGTCCCCATCTACTCTACTATAGGCATAGGAGATAGACATATACGCAATTTCCTTATTTCGTTGTATAGAGATATAGTTGTATAAAGCTTGTGACTTGGTGATATTCCGGGTTTTGGGAGAGTGAAAGCTATAAATGCCGAGCGACTTAAGTTTTATAGCTATTGCTACGTCTTTACTGTTTATTTCTATGTTGTCTTATTTTTCCGCATATTTTAGCCTTACCTAGTCATAGGGACTAGGTGCCGTCACGAGCCCGTTTGGAGGGTTAATTCGGGTCGTGACAAGTTGATATCAGAGCGTCTAGGTTCATAGGAGTCACAAGTCACAAGCCAGTTTATTAGAGTCTCGCGGATCAGTGAGGAGACGTCCGTATCTATCTTCGAGAGGCTATGTAACTATTAAGAACAATCATATTCTTTGGAACTCCTTATCGTGCTAGTTACTGTCATAAAAAATTCTTAAACTCTATTCTATTCTTTCTTACAGATGGTTCGTACTCGTACCGGACGTACTGATGACCAGGCACCCGAGCCCCCAGCCAGAGCCGTCAAAGGCAGGGGCCGGGGCAGAGGACGAGCACGCGGTGCAGCCCGAGCACCGGCGAGAGCAGAGGCAGAGGATCCCCCAGCAGCCACAGTTGGAGGGGCACAGGAGGTCCCTACTGTTACTCCAGCCCTCCAGGAGACATTGGATCAATTTTTGAGTGTCTTCAGTATTCTATCCCAGGCGGGATTTCTTCTGATAGCCCCAACTACATCCCAGGCCGGGGGAGGGACACAGACTCCCGCAGCCCATACTCCTGAGCAGAGGGTTCATATTGGGCAGGTTCCAAAGTGTATTCCTATGCCCCCAGCAGCTCCAGTTCAGCATGAGACTAAGTTAGTTGTTCCTGAGGCAGAGCAGCTCCGACTTGAGAGGTACAAGAAGTACCACCCACCTGAGTTCAGCGGACTAGCTTTGGATGACGCCTTGGGTTTTCTTGAGGGGTGTCATCGCATTCTCCGCACTATGGGTATTGTGGAGACGAGTGGGGTTTCTTTCACTGCTTTCCAGCTGAGAGGAGCATCTTATCAGTGGTGGCGTGCTTTTGAGATTAGTAGTCCGGACGAGGCAGCTTCACTTACTTGGGCTCAGTTTTCAGAGATGTTCTTGCTTGAGTTTGTCCCTCAGAGCCTCAGGGATGCTTGGCGTGCAGAGTTTGAGCAGCTATGCTAGGGTACCATGACTGTGTAAGAGTATGCAGTCTGTTACAGCGATTTGGCTCGCCATGCACCAGCTTTGGTTGCCACTGTCAGAAAGAGGGTTCGACGCTTTATTGAGGGGCTCCACTCCAGTATTCGGTCCAGCATGGCCAGAGAGCTGGAGACATATATCCCTTATCAGCAGGCCGTGAGTATTGCCCGGAGGATTGAGACCATGTTCGCCCGGGACAGGGAGGAGAGAGAGGCCAAGAGGTCTCGAGAGACTGGTCATTTTTTAGGAGCCCGTGCACCAGCAGCACGCTATGGTAGGGGTTTTGTGAGTCGCCCCATTCATTCAGCTCTTCCAGCAGCCAGTGGTATTCCAGCTCCTTCTAGGCCTCAGGAGCCTTATTATGCATCACCAGTATCTCAGGTGCCTCCTACTCAAGGTGCTATCACCGGCAAGTCCAGCAAGCCAGTACAGAGTCAGCATCAGCCGCCACGCCCTCCGAGGGGTTGTTTTGAGGGTGGTGACCCCCGTCATGTGATCAGAGATTGACCCAGGGCTAGGAGGGGTGCACCACCTCAGACTTATCAGGTTCCATGCCTTCCACCAGGTCCTCCAGCTATTCTTCCAGCCCCAGCTGCTACCCCACCATCTCAGGCAGCTCAAGGTGGAGGTCGGGGAAGTCGAGGTCGCCCTAGAGGGGGAGGCCAAGCCAGGTACTATGCTCTTCCAGCCTGATCCGAGGCCCTTGCTTCGAATTCAGTCATTACAACTACTGTTTCCGTTTGTCATAGGGATGCCTCGGTATTATTTGACCCGGGCTCTACATATTCGTATGTGTATTCTTATTTTGCTTCACATCTCGGGATATCTCGGGATTCTTTGAGTTCTCCCGGTTATGTTTCTACTCCTGTGGGAAATTCTCTTGTTGTGGACTGCGTATATCAGTCGTGTTTGATTGTTATCAGTGGTTTTGAGACCAGGGCTGATTTATTATTGCTCGGTATGGTAGATTTTGATGTTATATTGGGTATGGACTGGTTGTCTCCCTACTATGCTATTCTTGATTGTCACGCCAAGACCGTGATGCTGGCTATGCCACGATTACCGAGGTTAGAGTGGAGAGGTTCCTTAGAGTACACTCCCCGCCGAGTCATTTCTTTTCTTAAGGCTCAACGGATGGTTGAAAAGGGATGTGGTGCGTTTTTGGCTTATGTGAGAGATGTCAAAGCTGATACCCCTACAGTTAAGTCAGTCCCCGTTGTTAGCGACTATCCTCATGTTTTTCCAGTTGATCTTCCGAGTATGCCGCCCGATAGAGACATTGATTTTGGCATTGACTTGTTGCCGGGCACTCAGCCTATTTCCATTTCTCCCTATCGCATGGCTCCTCATGAGTTAAAGGAGTTGAAGGAGCAGTTGCAGGAGTTGCTTGACAAAGGTTTCATCAGGCCCAGTGTATCACCTTGGGGTGTTCCGGTGTTATTTGTGAAGAAAAAGGATGGTTCGATGAGTATGTGCATTGACTATCGGCAGCTGAATAAGGTGACAGTGTAGAACAGGTACCCATTGCCCCGCATTGATGATTTATTTTACCCGTTACAGGGTGCTAGGGTGTTCTCATGGATTGATCTTCGTTCGGGTTATCATCAGTTGAAGATTCGGGAGCCGGATATCCCGAAGACTGCCTTCAGGACCAGATATGGCCACTATGAGTTCCTTGTTATGTCATTTGGGCTGACCAATGCCCCAACACCTTCATGCACCTGATGCACAACGTATTTCGGCCGTATATTGATACTTTTGTCATCGTGTTCATTGATGACATTCTGGTATATTCTCGGTCACAGGAGGACCATGAGCAGCATTTGAGGACCGTGCTTCAGACATTGAGAGAGAAGAAGTTGTATGCCAAATTTTCTAAGTGTGAATTTTGGCTTGATTCTGTGGCATTCTTAGGCCATGTGGTATCTTCGGATGGGATCAAGATGCACCCAAAAAAGGTAGAGGCGGTGCAGAGTTGGCCTAGACCGTCTTCAGCTACCGAGATCCGTAGTTTCCTCAGTTTGGCTGGGTATTATCGTCGTTTTGTGGAGGGATTTTCATCCATTTCAGCGCCCATGACCAGACTGGCCTAGAAGGGTGCACCTTTTATATGGACTGAGGAGTGCGAGGAGAGCTTTCAGAAGCTCAAGACAGCCCTGACTACAGCTCCATTGTTAGTAATACCCACAGGTTTAGGGTCCTATACAGTCTATTGTGACGCTTCGAGGATTGGCCTAGGAGCAGTGTTGATGCAGGACGGTAGGGTGATTGCCTACGCATCCAGACAGTTGAAGGTGCATGAGAAAAACTACCATGTTCACGACCTCGAGTTGGCAGCGATTGTTCACGCACTGAAGATATGGCGTCATTATTTATATGGTGTTCCCTGTGAGATATTCACGGATCACCGGAGTTTGCAGCACATATTCAGGCAGAAGGATCTTAATTTGCGCCAACATAGGTGGTTGGAGATACTCAAGGATTATGACATCACTATATTATACCACCCGGGGAAGGCCAATGTGGTGGCCGACGCCTTGAGTCGCCGGGCGGAGAGTTTGGGTAGTTTGGCATATCTTCGTGCAGCTGAGAGACCCTTAGCCTTGGATGTTCAGTCCTTAGCCAGTCAGTTCATGAGACTGGATCTTTCTGAGCCTCGCCGGGTATTTGCTTGTGTTGTTGCTCGATCTTCTCTTCATGACCGCATTCGAGAGCGCCAGTATGATGATCCCAACCTTCGGGCTCTTCAGGATAGAGTTTGGCAGGGTGATGCCAGGGATGTGACCATAGGTGATGATGGTGAGATGAGGATGCAGGGCCGTATTTGTGTGCCCAACGTAGATGGGCTTCGGGAGTTGATTCTTAAGGAGGCTCATAGCTCGCGGTATTCCATCCATCTGGGTACCGCTAAGATGTACCACGATATGAGACAACACTATTGGTGGCGAAGGATGAAGAAGGATATAGCAGAGTTTGTAGCCAAGTGTTTTAATTGTCAGCAAGTCAAATGTGAGCATCAGAGACCGAGAGGATTACTTCAGCAGACTTAGCTTCCCGAGTGGAAGTGGGAGCGGATCACCATGGACTTTTTGGTTGGACTTCCTCGGACCTTGGGGAAGCATGATGCTATTTGGGTGATTATGGATCGGCTGACCAAATCAGCCCATTTCATTCCAGTGTTGAATACATATTCTTCTGAGAGGTTGGCCCACATCTACATTCGGGAGATAGTCTGGTTGCACGGTGTGCCGGTGTCCATTATATCAGATCGAGGTCCTCAGTTCACCTCGCACTTCTGGAGAGCCTTGCATAGTGAGTTGGGGACCTAGATAGATCTCAGCACATCATTTCACCCTCAGACAGACGGACAGTCCGAGCGCATGATTCAGATTCTCGAGGATATGCTTCGTGCCTATGTGATGGATTTTGGAGGGTCATGGGATCGATACTTGACTCTTGCAGAGTTTGCTTATAATAACAGCTACTAGTCCAGCATTCAGATGGAGCTGTTTAAGGCTTTGTATGGTAGGCGGTGCAGGTCTCCCGTAGGATGGTTTGAGCCGTGCGAGGCCCGATTGTTGGGTACAAACTTGGTTCAGGATGCCCCGGACAAGGTGAAGGTGATCCAGGAGAGACTTCGCATAGCTCAGTCCAGGCAGAAGAGTTACGCGGACCGGAAGGTTCGTGACTTGGCATTTATGGCTGGTGATCAGGTTTTGCTTCGGGTATCGCTTATGAAGGGCGTCATGAGATTCGGGAAGAAGGGTAAGTTGAGTCCGAGGTTCATTGGCCCTTTTGAGGTGTTGCACCGGGTTGGGGAGGTTGCTTATGAGTTGGCCCTACCTCCTAACCTAGCAGGAGTTCATCCGGTATTCCATGTTTCCATGATCCGGAAGTATCACGGTGATCCGACTCATGTTTTGGATTTCAGTTCAGTCTAGTTGGACAAAGATCTATCATATGTTGAGGAGCCTGTGGCTATATTAGACAGGCAGGTCAGGAAGCTTAGATCGAAGAAGATTTCCTCAGTCAAGGTTAAGTGGAGGGGTCATCTAGTCGAGGATGCGACTTGGGAGACCGAGCAAGATATGTGGAGCCAGTACCCTCACCTTTTCACAGCTTCCGGTATGTTTCTATACTCGTTCGAGGACGAACGATTTTCTTAAGAGAGGGAGAATGTAACGACCCGGTCGGTCGTTTTGAGAGTTAGCGGCCCTATCCCCTAATAATTGCTTCTCCCATGTCTATTTATGTTATTGAAACTTGTCGGAGCGTTGAGTGGTGAAATTCGGAGTGATTTTGGACACTTAGTCCTTAAATGTGGATTTTTGCTTTTGAAATCAGGCCGTACCTAGAACTGTGTGAATACGGATCCGTAATGGAATTACGTCGACTCCGTTAGCTCCGTTGGGTGATTTCGGGGTTAGGAGCGTGTTCAGAATGTGTTTTCGAGGACGGTTGTAGATTTAGGCTTGAATTGGCTAAAGTTAGAATTTCGGCGATTTCGGCCGATAGGTGAGATTTTGATATCGGACTCGGAATGGAATTACAAAAGCGACAGCAGGTCCGTTATGTCATTTATGTGTGCAAAATTTGAGGTCATTCAGTTTAGACGTGTTTCGGCATCGGATGTGAATTCTAGAAATTTCATAAGTTATTAGGCTTGAATATATGCATATTTGATGATTTTGATGTTATGAGACGCGTTTCTAAGGCTCGAACAAGTTTGAATGAGGTATTGAGGTTGGTTAGTGGTTTTGATTGAGGTCCCGGGGGCCTCGGGTGTGTTTCGGATGCCCAAACGGGCATATTTTGGCCTAAGTCTATTGCTGGTTTTACAGCAGCAGGTATTTGTTCTCGGCGATCGCAAGAGCAAGTCCGCGATCACGCAGAGTTAATTTGAGGCTGTCAGAAAATGTTCTCCGCGATCGCAGTGTATTGGGATTTCGGCCTCTGCGATCGCATGTCTTTGGTCGCGATCGCATAGTAGATCTTAGGTCTGGGGAAAAGGTCAACGTTTGTTCTCCGCGATCGCGTGGCCCCTAACGCGATCGCATAGCTATGAGGGCAGGAGATCCGCGATCGCAAACCTTTAATCGCAATCGCACTGAAGGAAATTTAGGCGTGTGGCAGATACTCTTCGCGATCGCGACTATGCGTCCGCGATCGCATAGAAGAAATCACTGGGCAGTCTTTTAAAAACCCAATTTCGAGGGTTTATGCTATTTTCACCATTTTTGATTTTGAGAGCTCGGGAGAGGCAAGTTTTGAGGACTTTTGCACCTGGGTGATTTGGGTAAGTGATTTCTAACCTATTTAAATCAAATTCCATGATTCCAATCTTAAATTCAACTTTAAATTTCTAAATTTGAGGGTAGAAAATGGGAAAAAATGGGAAGAACTTCATAGACCAAATTATTGAGTTTTGATTGGGTGTTTGACCTCCGATTTGAGAGATTCTTATATGGTTAGACTCGTGAGTGAACGAGTGTCCGGAAAATATAATTTTTACCCGATTCCAAGACGTGGGCCCAGATGACTTTTTGGGCGAATTTCCTAATTTCGCGTATTAGCTTCGAATTAATTAGCTATTTTGTTCCCCTGAAGTGATATTTACATTATGCAATCTAATTGAATAGATTTGGGCCACCCGGAGTCGGATACTCGTGGCAAGAGCGTGGTATTGAGTTGATTAGCGCAGTCAAGGTAAGTGGCTTGCCTAACTCTGTGTTGGGAATTTCCCTTAGGCATTTTTATACTGATTTTTACTATGTGGACGCCGTGTACGTGAGGTGATGAGTGTGTACACAGGTCATGGCTGCTAAATTCCCGATTTTCCTTCCATGACATAACTCATTTCATTCCTATATTACTGCTTCATGTTATAACTGATTAGTTAGCATAGGAATGAGCATGCCTACCTGTTATCACTTGAATTCTCCGTACTTGCTACTATTTGCGCAATTCTTAGGTAGTTTTACCTTATTCTTGCCTACTGTTTTCTTGAATTGTTTAATTAAGCCGTATCCGATAGGATTCTGCATCTCATATTTAAATTAGGACTACGAACTGAGATCCGGGAGCTTTCCCCCTGTACTGCATTGCATATTTAAATTGGGACTACGGACTGAGATCCGGGAGCTTTCCCCTTGTACTGCATAGCATATTTAAATTGGGACTACGGACTGAGATCCGGGAGCTTTCCCCCCTATACTACATTGCATATTGGCTGTTGAGATATATGATGTGCTGAGCCGAGGGCTTTTCTTTATTAATTCTTCCAGTTTTCCTTTAAACTCTTCTTATTTTAGCTATTTATATGTCATTGTTCAAACTTATAACTGTCTTATTTTCAAACTCAGTAGAGCCTTAACCTGACCTCGTCACTACTTGATTGGGGTTAGGCTTGGCACTTACGGTGTACCGAATGTGGAGTACGCACGCCCTTTCCTGCGCATGTTTTCCCCATGTGCAGATCCGAGTACTGGTACGCAACGCTTTGGCTAGGAGTACTGCAGCACTTGCTCAGGAGACTGCGAGGTAATTCTGCCGCGTCCGCAGAATCTCACGTGTCCCCATCTACTCTACTATAGGCATAGGAGATAGACATATACACAATTTCCTTATTCCGTTGTATAGAGCTATAGTTGTATAAAGCTTGTGACTTGGTGATATTCCGGGTTTTGGGAGAGTGAAAGCTGTAAATGCCAAGCGGCTTAAGTTTTATAGTTATTGCTATGTCTTTATTGTTTATTTCTGTGTTGTCTTATTTTTCCGCATATTTTAGGCTTACCTAGTCATAGGGACTAGGTGTCGTCACGAGCCCGTTCGGAGGGTTAATTCGGGTTGTGACAGTATGTGTGTTTTACATGCAAGAATTAATTGCATTTGGATAAATAGGTTTCCCTTTGAACTTTTCGTAGTGAACTTATATCGGATATACTCGGTCCCTCGGTAGATTTGATATCTTTGAACCGTCGAGCTTTGTTGTATACCTAGACAACATAAGTCACACAATCAATCCTTAACCACCTATGGTTCTCACGGTTGTGTTCGTTTCAGCCATGAACACCGCCCGGTTTCATGAGTGCTTAGAGAATGGGCCTTACTTTCATTCCCCTTGAAGCGGCTTACACTTCACACTCACATAGGTGATTCCTAAACGTGTAATCCTAAAGACACACTATCCGGTCATATCCTGCCAGACTTAGCAAATCATTAAAAATCTTTAAGTTTTATTGACTCATCAAAAAGCCTTAATGCTTTACCTTGTTTTTTAACATTGTCTTCATCACGAGAATGGATTGAGGTATTTGACATTGTTGAACCGTCATTCATAACTTTGTTTGATCTCTTTGAACCTAGCTCTTGGGATCTCCAGTCTGCTAGGTAGAGTTACCGCCATGATGACTTGTCCTACGCCTTAACCCCATTCCCTTTGATGATCTTTCAACTGCCTCTCTAGATAGGCCTTTTGTAAGTGGATTTGACACGTTATCTCTTGACTTTACGTAGTCAATTGTGATAACACCACTAGAGAGTAGTTGTCTAACGGTATTCTGTCTCTATCGTATATGTCGAGATTTTCCATTATACATTACGCTCCCTGCCATGCCTATTGATGCTTAACTATCACAATGTATACAAATAGGTGCCAAAGGTTTGGGCCAAAATGGAATATCTTCCAAGAAACTCCGGAGCCATTCAGCTTCTTCACCGGCCTTATCTAAAGCTCTGAATTCAGATTCCATTGTAGAACGGGCGATGCATGTTTGTTTGGATGATTTCCAAGACACCGCTCCACCCCCAATTGTGAAAACATATCTACTCGTGGATTTAACTTCAGATGATCCGGTGATACAATTTGCATCACTATATCCCTTGATCACGGAGGGATATTTGTTATAATGCAAAGCATAGTTTTGTGTATGTTTCAGATACCCCAAAACTCGTTTCATTGCCATCCAATGTATGTGATTGGGATTACTCGTAAATCGACTCAGTTTGCTAATAGCACATGTTATATCTGGTCGAGTACAATTCATGATATACATCAAACTTCCCAATACTCTAGCATAGTCCAGTTGTGAGTCACTTTCACCTTCATTCTTTTGAAGTGCATAACTCACGTCAATTGGAGTCTTGGCAATTTTGAAATCAAAATACTTGAACCTATCAAGTACCTTTTCGATGTAGTGAGACTGTGATAATGCTAGACCTTGTGGAGTTTTGTGAATTCTGATTCCTAAGATCACATCAGCAACTCCTAAATCTTTCATGTCGAATTTGCTGGCCAACATGCATTTTGTAACATTTATATCTGCCATACTTTTGCTCATTATCAACATGTCATCAACATATAAACAAATAATGACTTCATGACCTGGAGTGTTTTTAATGTAAACACATTTGTCACACTCATTGATTTTAAATCCACTTGCCAACATAGTTTGCTCAAATTTGGCATTCCATTGTTTGGGTGCTTGTTTAAGTCCATAAAGCGACTTAACAAGTTTGAACACTTTCTTTTCTTTACCAGGAACCACAAAACCCTCAGGTTGTTCCATGTAAATCTCTTCCTCCAATTCTCCATTTAAGAAAGCTGTTTTAACATCCATTTGATGGATTTCAAGACCATACACAACTGCTAATGCCACTAACATCCTAATAGATGTTATTCTCGTTACTGGTGAGTAAGTGTCAAAGTTATCAAGACCTTCCTTTTGTCTATAACCTTTGACAACAAGTCTTGAATTATATTTGTCAATAGTGCCATCAGCTCTCATTTTCCGTTTAAAGATCCATTTCGAACCTAAAGGCTTATTTCCAGGAGGAATATCAACCAATTCTCTTGTATGGTTATCCAAAATTGATTGAATCTCACTATTGACGGCCTCTTTCCAAAATGCTGAATCAGAAGACGACATAGTTGCTTTAAAAGTTTGAGGATCATTTTCAAGCAAGAATGTCACAAAATCTGGTCCAAATGAAGTAGATGTTCTTTGACGTTTGCTACGCCTTGGATCTTCTACACTTAGATTATTTTCCTTTGGTTCTTCCCGAGGTCGTTTAAGTCTTTCACTTAACGACTCACATTCAGTTTTAAACGGATAAATGCTTTCAAAGAATTTAGCATTATCTGATTCCATTACCGTATTAACATGAATCTCGGGATTATCAGATTTATGGACAAAAAATCGACATGGTTTACTGTGTGTAGCATATCTAATGAAAATGCAATCTACTATTTTTGGTCCGATTTTAACCCTTTTAGGTAAAAGAACTTGTACCTTTGCTAGACACCCCCACACTTTGAAATATTTCAAGTTGGGTTTTTTTCCTTTCCATTTTTCATATGGAATAGATTGCGTTTTGCTGTGGGGTACTCTGTTGAGTATTCAGTTAGATGTAAGGATAGCTTCTCCCCACAAACTCTGCGGTAATCCGGAACTTATTAATAAAGAATTCATCATTTCCTTTAATGTCCAATTTTTCCTTTCCGCAATTCCGTTGGATTGAGGTGTGTAAGGTGCAGTAGTATGATGGTTAATTCCATATTCCGACATATTTCTGCAAACGGAGATTCATATTCTCCACCTCTATCACTTTTAATCATTTTGATCTTTTTATTCAATTGATTCTCTACTGTTGATACCCAAATTTTCCTCAAATTATTTTCAAATTTGGATATAAGCTTTCAAAATCACTCTCCGCAATATTGAGTATTTTTCCTAATTTTTCCATATTTTATCTAAATTGTTTCCTATTCATTCAATGTTGTATATTCTATAAATTGTACCCTAAAATTAATTTCAAAATACTTTTCAGTTTTGTATGTCATTTATAATCACTTGTTATTTATTAAAATCCGATTATTGCATAAATTGTCCTAGTTAGTTTTAGTTACGATCATTTGGCAATTATGGCCTGATTAGTCATTTTATACCTTTAAAAACCGAACTCATGTCTTTTATATTTTAATATTGTCTAATTACTATAATTATACTTATTTTTAACTTAATTTCATTTTATACAATCATTAGCTATTTTAATTAATTAAGTATCCTATTAAATTGGGTATTTCACAACTAGCATCTTCATATTTAACATTTAGCCACATTTGGCTAACCCAATTAAAAAACCCAAAACCCAATTAAATACCAAGACCCAAACCCCATTATACCCGGCCCAGTCCCTATTCAATCTGAGCTGTTGATCAAACAAGATCAACAGCCCAGATTATTGATTACCATAATTAATCTACCCAAAACCCCTCCCCGTCTCTCATTTTCCCATCTAACTCTCTCTCTCTCTTCTCGACCACTCCGCTCCCAGTTCTCTCTAGAGCCTTCTGGCTCCTCATCTCCTCCGCTGGCCATCATCTCCGGCCACTCCCAGGCTCATCCTCTCAACCACCGGCCACCATGAAGTCGGCTCTCCTGGCACTTCGTCTATAAGGCCCTGTGAAGCTTCCTCCATGCCAAAGCGACCATGGAAGCTCCTGCTTGAGTGTTTTCCAGCCTTCTCCGGCGAGGTTCGACTCAGGATGCTCCGGCTACCACCATCCCCAAGTTTCACAGCAGGTTTTATCATTTTCTCCGGTATCTCTGAAACCCTAACTCTGACGCTTCAATTTCTTTTAAAGATCTGTATAAAATCTGGGTATATTCCGGTTTCCTTGTGATCTTCCTTAAAGATTTTTGACTTTTATTAAACGACTCTTCATTTTTTAAATTAGGGTTTCTTGACCTCTTTTCAAAATGGTTTCTCTTTTTCTGATTTTAGCATGTATTCTATGATTTTTCCATGCTTAAGCGTTTCTCTTTATTTCATGTTGAAACTCCTAAACATTTCGGCTCTATTCGTTGAGTCTGAATCTTCCTTGTGATAACGTGTTCGCTTAACTTATTTATGTGTTGTTCTTATGAATACTCTGAGTTCATGAGGTTTTATCCCCATCCTGATCGTTAGGGCTTTGGTTCTTTGCTTCTCCTGACCATATTATGTTTGATCTGTTAAATCTCTTTAATATTTCAGCATGCTCAAGTTTGAATCCTTGATTTTATAGGACTCTTTGCCTTATTGTACCTGTTAGGGTTCCCAAGTGGATCATTTTGCCTATTATGGGTGTGCAATCTGATTTTAATTTCCTTTAATTAACGTTCTTCTTGTTCGAATCCCTAATTTCCTGTAATTTGTACCTGTCACCAATCTTGTGTATTGATTTCCTTACTGATTTCAACTTTCAAAATATTTTCTTTCCTTAATTGTGGTCGACTATGTTACCAGCTGACTCCTAATTGCTTTCCTTATTGGAATTGGTTGAACCTAGCCTTAATTGTCTATTCTATGCATACTAATCTTGATTCTTTCCTTAATAGTCTGGTACTGATTTTATTACCTTATGTGTCATGTATATTACCGTTTGAATAAGAATCTCTTAACTCAAGGGCTTACTGATTGATACGAGTTCCTTAATTATCATGATACTTTGATCCTTCCTTTATTTAATTCTGTACAACATTCTATTTACCTTATATGCTCTGGGTTCTTTACCATTTTGGAGTTTGAATCCCATAATTCAAGGGAACCAAGTACCTTCTCACAACTGATTTGATTTTGTCTGCTATTTTAACCATATTTTGTGGTTCTTACCTTATGTGATCATCTGTTTTCAACTATATATACTCTTACTCTTGCATTAAACAAGACAAGTCGAACATTACTCAATTATCTATATATTACTCTCTTGTGTTCTACTTCTCTTGGCTCTCTCTCTCGTCTCTATTGTTACTCTTTGCTGCTTACTATTAGTCGGCTGCTAAGCCAAGGTTAATACTCTGCTATTTGCTACTCTCTTCTGCTGCTCCTTACTTGCATCACTGGTATGTCCTAGTTAATATTAATGTACTCTAAACAACATGCTTCAATTTTTTTAAGGTTCTTACTGTTTCTTTTGTTCTTCTATTTTTGGTTTTATTTCTTACCCTGCAACTAGCATGCCTAAATCCTTTTATGATCTCTCTTCTTCTTCTATCTTAACACAAACTCATGCTCTATTCTATGGGGTTCATTAGGGCATATGGGATCATTTGACTATGTGGTTACTGTCTCTTTTCTCTTTGCATGTGTAGCATATTTGTGTGTCTTCTTTTTCATCTGTCTAGCCTCTATTCTGTGATTCCTTTAGTAGTCGTAGAATGTTTGCTATTTCCATGAGGGTATCCCTAATATGTGATGAACTTGTAATTAAAATTGATTATTCACTGCCCTATTGCTTGTCCCCTGAATCCCCTCTCCTTTTTGTGTTTGTTTGCTTGGAACTCCACTGAGTTGTGATTAGTGCTGTTACTCCATATTTCAGAATTATTTCTTCTATTAGTCTATAAGTGATTTCAAAATTCCCTTTGCTTCACCTCTTATAGCACTTCAAACAATTCCTAGATCTTTAGGTTCCACCCCCTCAGTGTGCGCATCGCTTAAGGACCATCAGTTCCTTCTAAACCTTGAGACACTGAGGTAAGGGTACTCTACACTGCACTTGTTTAACCATGGGAATTTGTTGGGTGCTGGTATTGGCCAGGGTCCTCACCAAGGCCTTTGAGAGCTTTGCCGCACCCAGGTTGATGTAAGGCTGTGAAATTGAAAGGGGTGAGTCTGGAAGATTGGGCCTGATTGAAGGCTCCCTATAGAATAACTTCTTGTTTTCCTTTTCATTATTGTAATTAATTTATTGTGGTATGTAATAATTTTTAAACGAATGATTGGGGCTGGATAGTGATAATGGGGGGTTATGCATGCCTAGCTTAGGTAATGGGTAGAAAACATGCCTATAGGACCTTATTCGCTCATTTGTGAATTAGATGACATGCATAGGACATGCATTTCACATGTTAGAAATATTGTTTTAGGACTTTCACTTTCAGCATGTTATTATATTCATGATCCTGATCAGTTAATAAACAAGCAACATCAACTGGCACAAAGTCATTGCTACATTTTTCATCTTAGAAACCATGTTTTTTTAGGAATTTCTATGTGCATTAGATATCTTGTCGCTTAAGATCATTCACTCGTTTGAGTTGCAATTGTTAAAAGATCGGACTAGCCCTCTTGATCTAATAACCCCGTAAAATATGGATAATTTGTTTGACACATTTTTCTGCAAGTATATCCCTTAAAATCAGACTTAAATATGTATGTTCACCTTTGATATAATTAGGCAATATAGGCGATGCCTAGGCAAACCTTAGGCCTAATACGCATTAACATCAAAGCGATTATGTTCTTCTAGTTTTATCACTTCCTTTAAACATTTGGAACCCTGCTGTTCCTACTTTCGTTTATCTCACTGAAGCTCATTTACTTAATTAAAACTCCAGCTCTATATCTTAAACAATCTTGAAGATGTGCATCTGTTCCCTCTTACTGATTTTCACTAATTCTTGTCCTATCATATTTTTTAAACTACTGGGTTTTTAAAATGCTTCATTCTGCTCTAAATCGTGCCATTTCGAATCCTTATTTGTATGCCTTTCAAAGTCACTATGTCTGATACCATTTTACTACTCTTTTACTACATTCTTTGAACACTAATATTTGTTACTTTGTGTTGAGCCACTGTATTTATTTACTTATCTTTAAGAAATCATTTCAAACCCATGCTTTAATAACTTTCATCTATATTTACTAAAGCTTTAATCACTGTCGACTCCTAAGTTTGCTGCTGCTCCAGCCACTTATCACTACTTTACTCCCAAAATGGGCTCAAATGATTTCCCGCTATGTTTTCTTGAAAGCTTTAAAACACTGCACTTCTAAGTTCGTACCATTATCTCTTATTGCGATATTTTCACAAATCAATTATTTTTGAATCATTAAATCTCAATCAAAACTTCTGCCCTCATTAAGTTTTATTTTTCAAATTAGATTCTTTTGATTTACTATTTTTAATGGTTTCCTGTTTTAAACTCCTATCATTGAGACTTTAAGTGTGTTTGAGACGTGCCAATTATATGTCTACTTGTGGAGGTATCTATGAGCGTTTATTTGTCCCTATGTGTTCCTTCATATGTGAAGTCTTACTTGTTATGCTTGTCGCCTAGTATTTTATCCTTTAAACCCAGGATGTCCAGCCTAGCACTCACATTGTAGGATTAGTGGTCCTAATAACCCTCCAGGACTCATAGGATGGGACGGGTAATGGCACGCAATAAGCTTTCGTAACCAACATGCGCTTTAAATAACCTTACGGGGTGGGAAGGGTAGAATACGGATATGATGACCGGTGCGCTAATACCATGTGTAGCCGCCTCCTCGAGGTGTGACATACCGGGTATTGCATTGAAGTGATCCTTATTACTTTAAACCTAGGATAATTCTTTTCAAATGTTTGTGCTATTCAAAAACATTTAAAGATTTTCAAACTTGTTTTAAATCCCCTCATATGTGAACCTTATTTGTTACTTGCTCGCCGTCCAAATTCACAAAACTTATTGGCTGGGACCCACAATTGTGGATTCTGAGGGGTGCCTAATACCTTCCCCTTGGGATAATTTCAAGCCCTTAGCCAATCTCTGGTAACGCAAACTAGTTCATGAGTTATCAACTCTAGGTGCCCTAACGCACCATAAAAATTGTTAGGTGGCGACTCTTCCTTCAACCTCTTCCTTTAAGGAGTTGTCCAGAATGTCATCAGCCCGATCTCTCCGTACCTAAACCGTGCGAAAGAAAAAGAGAGCACGACAACATGGCGACTCTGCTGGGGATCCTTCCCTAGGCTTATACCATTACAATTTGTTTTGTGTATTTGGACCTTTAATTTGCATCTAAATGCTTATGCCTTTTTCTATTCCCCAGTATATACTGTTCATTGTTTACTTTTACAGATATTTATTTCACCTGAACGTAACTGACATATCTTCATGTTCTTTTTGTAACCGCTTTCCATTATAATTGTTGTAGTTTCCTTTCTTTACCATTTTTCCCAACGTGAAAATACATGCCTATCTATTTTAATGCTTATTATTGAATTTCATGCTCCACATTCATATTCCACTAGTTCCAAACAAATCCTATAGCAACTCTTACAATGAGTGGTTGCGCTATTCCAATATTATTACCCCCTAAATTCGGAAAGACATATTTGCGGTAAAACTAGTCGATCAGCGGTGCAGTCGACAGTTTCGTGCCTTCCCCCTTGAGATGTCCGCTCAAGGGTACCGGTGTAAAACCCCAATAGAAACCTTACTCTATTGTATGTTGCATGCATCCTGGTCAAACCTAAACAGGATAACGTGTTGTCTGCACAACGGCCTTAAGATAGCCTTGTCCAAAGTCCATTGGGTTTCCCTGGAACCCAAAAGGACGCTTTCACGTTCTGTGCATTTATTTGGAGAACTTAAATCCTCCTGCTAATTATTGATCTTAAATAGTCGAGTCTGGCGGGGGTAAGGGCCTAAACTTGTTTGTTCGCAGGAAACGAGGCACGAAGTCCCCGGACTCTGCATGATCTAAAATATTCCAAGAGGGCCAAGCTTGGAGAAGGTCCCTCTGGGACCCAATTAGATAGGATTTTCTGTTCTGCTTTACCAATGTAATAAGGCCGATGGCCATTAGTGATTTTATTTCTTGCTTATTGTTTTGTATTTTGACTCGTCCATTTTTACATCAATAAAATGAGGCATTTAGTATTTTAAGTTCTCCAAATTAATTTGTCGTTAGGCCTACCTCGGGCATAAAGAGGTTCCCCCGACATAGGATGCATTTTACATTTTCGCATTACGTGTTTAAATTATCGCAATATTCTTTATATCTTCACTAATTTCACTGCCTTTTTGTTAGTTATTCCCCTTCCCCAAAGGTTAGTTCGTGCACTCTGGAATCAACAACTTATTGCACCAGATCAAAGGGCCCTCCTCCTACTCCTCCTTCCAGTCCTCCCAAAGGAAATAGCAAGGGTAAAACTAAAATGGCAGATGCAAGCGGTACCAGAAAAAACAACAGGGATGAGCAGGTTGAGATCATCGATGGTCAGGGTATTCAGGTTCTACACGAGGGTATGTCTCCACTAGAGAAGAAGCTACTGAAATTCCAAGAGGAACTTGACCAAGTCAAGAATTTGGCCCACTTATCATTATCCCTCAACGTTCCAGATGTTCAGTTCCCAAATAATCTGAACCCCACTTTACCCTAAAGCGTTCCAAAATAACCCAATCACCCCAAAGATCCCGTTCCACCAGCACCACGCAACTATAGCTCATTCCACACGACATACATATGAATCTGACGAAAAGGACAAGCTCATCAGGAATATGGCTGAGGAACTCAAGAAATTGACCAACCGAGTTCAGGGCGTCGAAGGAGTTAAAGGGGTTGAGGGATTCAATTATGAGGACCTTTGCATACAGCACGATGTTGAACTGCCCGAGGGGTACAAACCTCCTAAGTTCGAGATGTTCGATGGTACTGGTGACCCAAGAGTCCATCTGAGGACTTACTGCGACAAGTTGGTCGGCGTGGGAAAAGATGAAAGGATCCGCATGAAACTCTTCATGAGGAGTTTGAAAGGTGATGCACTATCCTGGTACATCAATCAGGATCCAAAGAAATGGATCAATTGGGTAAATATGGCTACGGATTTCATGGATAGATTTAGATTCAATACGGAGAATGCACCGGATGTGTTCTACATCCAGAACTTGAAGAAGAAGCCAACTAAGACTTTTCGCGAGTATGCTAATCGTTGGAGATCAGAGGCTGATAAGGTCAGGCCAGCCTTGGAAGAAGAGCAGATGAAGAAGTTCTTCGTGCGTGCTCAGGATCCACAGTACTATGAGCGGCTGATGATGGTCGAAGGACACAAGTTTTCTAATATCATCAAGTTGGGAGAACGAATCGAGGAAGGAATCAAAACGGTATGGTTACTAATTTTGAAGCATTACAGGCTACCAACAAAGCTCTGCAATCCGGTGGTGTGTCCAAGAAAAGGGATGTAGGAGCCGTGATGGTGGCACAACAAGCAAGTCCCCTCCCAAATATCAAGTATACCCCGCACCTTCCTTCACATACCAACCAGCTCCAAGTTACCAAGCACCTTCACGTCAATACCAGACAGCCTCACCAGCCTATCAAGCTCCACCACCCACATATCAGCCTACCTCGCCCAGATATTCCCAACGAGCTTCCATTTATAATGCCTACAATTCCCAACCCTCTCACTACCAATCACCACCTAATCGCCAAAACTTCCCAAGACCTCGCCCAAATTTCGATCGTCGCCCACCAAAACAGTATACTGCCATAGCTGAACCCATTGACCAATTAAGCTTAAAGCCGCAGGTTACGTCACACCCATTCCCGCTGTCATCCTTGAGAACCAATCTCAGTGGGTCAACCCAAATAAAACCGGTGCTTACCACTTTAGCATGAAGGGACACACCATCGAGGAATGCCGTTCCTTGAAGGACAAGATACAGACCCTCATAGATAACATGATCATCGTAGCCAAGGACCCTGCTCCTAATGTTCGCAATAATCCGCTGCCTGACCATAAGGGTGGTGTCCACATGATTGAGGTCGAGGATGACTGGGATCCCGAGGGATCGATTGGGCTGATTGCAGAGGGCGATCCAAAGAAGCCTGCCATTACTCTTAATCTGATCATAGTCCAAATGCAGCCATCTGAGGAAGCTGATGTGAACATGTCCATTCCACTTTAATTTGAATCAAGGCCACCGGCCGAGGGAAAAGCCCCAGTGCCGATCGAAGTCAAGTTTGTGCGACCGCTAGAAGTTGCAATCCGGCCATCTATAACATATACTCCAGCAAGAATGACCTCACCTATTCCAGTGACAATGTCAACAACGACACCCTTTTATTCAGACGCCATTCCGTGAGACTATACCGCTGAAGCAAGAAGGAAAGGTAAAGGCCAGTCTGAAGAAGCCATCGCTGCACAGGGTCTGACAAGAACTAGCAGAGTTTATACCCCTGAGCATTTGGCCGAGTCTAGCAAGTAGGCCAACAATCGTCCCCCCAGCATTGAAACAGATTCTGATGATCAGTGGAGAAAGATACAAGCTAAGGAATACTCGGTCCTCGACCAGTTGAACAAAACGCCAGCTCAGATATCTATCCTCTCCCTGTTACAAAACTCTGAAACTCACAGGAATGCTTTGTTAAATGTGTTGAGTGAAGCATACGTACTAGACAATATCACCAGCGGGGAGATGGCCAACATGGTGGGCCAGGTACTGGAGAGCCACGAGATCACTTTCCATGAAGATGAGATACCGCCCGAGGGGTTAGGGCATAGCAGAGCACTACACATCACGGTACAATGTGAGGATCATTTCATCACAAGGATCCTAATTGATGGGGGTTCCAGTCTCAACATCTGTCCGCTGGTCACGCTCAAGAAATTGGGCAAGAGTTTACATGAGATAAAGGAAGGGGAGATCAATGTAAAAGCCTTTGACGGTTCGCAAAGGTCCACCATGGGAGAAATCACCTTGTACTTGCAGATGGGACCAACTTGGTTCGATGTAGATTTCCAAGTAATAGATGTGCCTGCATCTTACAACTTACTATTGGGACGACCTTGGATCCACGCTGCTGGGGCCGTGGCATCAACCCTACACCAAGCTATGAAGTTTGAATGGAATCACCAACAGGTAATCATTCATGGTGACGGTAGCAACCATATCTATGGTTACCAGACCTTCTCGGTCATCGATGGAAGGAGGAAGTTGGGTGGAGAAATCTATCATAACATAGATCGTGTTAACGCTATTGACAAAGACAAGTGGTGGGGCAGTAAGACCAAAAGCATATTGAACTGGCAAGGGTACGAGCTGGGTAAAGGGCTCAGTAAGCATCTTCAAGGAATAACAAAGCCAATAACACTCAAGAAACATGGTACTACCTTTGGTCTAGGGTACGAATACACTTGGAAGGAGTTCAGGGACTGGTCGCCACCATGGTGCGGCCCCTGTTGCCCATTGGAGCAACCAATACCCCGCATAGAGCAGACTTTCCAGCCAGCCGACGTCATATATGGTAAAGACAAAGAAGAAGCGCTAGCGGCAATGAGGGATCTCTTTCTGGATGATGAGGATATGGACTGCTGTGTCATCTTTGAAGAGGAGGGGGAGGAAGGCCCTTCCATACAAGTCGTGAGCAAGGGATCACATCCCAACAATTGGTCCATCAGGACAACCAAAGCCCGTCGAGCCTTGGGGTAGCAAGGCTAACAAAACAAACATTATTTACAGTTTATTTATTTAAAAGTATTCCTTCCTTTTCGTATTTTTTTATTATTTTTTTCTGCAAGAAAGAGCTCTTATGTTCAAACAATTATTCAATTTATCAAAGCATTTCCAATTTATTTATAAATCTTACAATTGTTACTGTTTTCCTCCCCATTACTTTATTTTACACAACATTACTATTACTTACCTTGATGAACCGACGACTGTGACATGCAACGAGGCAACGCAAAAAATGGATTTTGATTCAGACGAGGATGATATACCTGAGGATATTATTAAAGAAGTCAAGAACTTTGAGAATCGACCTAAGTCTAACTTGGACGACATTGAGGTGGTCAACCTGGGAAACGCAGAGAACGTTAAAGAAACACGCATCAACATTCATCTATCGCCGTCAGAAAAGGAGGAATATACAGAATTTCTAAAAGAGTATGAGGAAATATTCTCTTGGTCATATGATGCATCCATTGTAGCCCACAAACTGCCAACTAATCCAACATGCCCACCAGTGAAGCAAAAGCTCAGGAAATTCAAACTAGACATGAGCTTGAAAATCAAAGAAGACGTCACTAAGAAGATCAACGCCGGGGTTCTCCGGGTGGTCGAAAATCCTACATGGTTAGCTAACATTGTGCCTGTACCAAAGAAAGATGGGAAGGTTAGAGTCTGCATCGACTACGGGGAACTTAACCGGGCCAGTCTGAAAGACGACTTCCCCTTGCCAAATATACACATGTTAATTGACAATTGTGCCAAGCACGAGCTGCAGTCCTTTGTAGATTGTTTTGCTGGTTATCATCAGATTTGGATGGACGAGGAAGATGCTCAGAAAATGGCGTTCATTACGCCATGGGGAGTGTATTGCTACAAAATGATGCCATTCGGTCTGAAGAATGCAGGGGCCACTTATATGTGGACGACGTCATCATCAAATCAAAGAAAGTTGCTGATCACATGGAAGATTCGAGAAAGTACTTCAACAGATTAAGGAAATACAACCTGAAACTTAACCCCGCAAAGTGTGCATTCAGGGTTCCTGCTGGGAAGTTACTGGGGTTCATTATAAGCCGTCGAGGAATAGAGCTAGATCCATCAAAGGTCAAAGCCATACAAGAATTGCCGCCACCAAGGAACAAAAAGGATGTTATGAGTTTTTGGGAAGGCTCAATTATATCAGCCGGTTCATAGCCTAGCCCACTATTATTTGTGAACCGATTTTCAAAATGCTAAGAAAGGATGTTGCCACCAAATGGACTGAGGATTGTCAAAAGGCCTTCGACAGAATCAAAGAGTATCTCTCAACACCACCAGTCTTGGTACCTCCATAGTCGAGTAGACCTCTATTACTCTACCTTGTTGTGTTAGATGGAGCTTTCGGTTGCATTCTCGGGAACATGATGAAACAGGGAGGAAAGAGCAAGCAATTTACTACCTCAGCAAGAAGTTTACTCCGTATGAGGCCCGATATTCTCTATTAGAGCGCACCTGTTATTCTTTGACTTGGGTCGCACAGAAGATGAGGCATTATTTCTGTGCCTAAACAACATACCTCATATCGAGGATGGATCCTCTCAAGTACATCTTTCAGAGGCCCATGCCCACTGGCAAGCTAGCTAAATGGCAGATCCTGTTAAGTGAGTTCGACATCATTTACGTAACTCAAAAGGCGGTCAAGGGAAAAGCATTAGTCGATCATCTTGCTGAAAATCCTATGGACGGAGAATACGAACCTTTGAAAACATATTTCCCCGATGAAGAAGTGTCATTCGTAGGAGAGGACATTGCAGAATCCTACGACGGTTGGAGGATGTTCTTTGATGGGGCCGCAAACTTCAAAGGCATGGGTATTGGAGCAGTCTTAATTTCAGAAACTGGTCAGCATTATCCAGTATCCGCAAAACTCAGGTTCCCCTGCACCAACAATATGACTGAATATGAGGCATACATCCTTGGGCTCAACTTGGCTATTGACATGAATGTTCAGGAATTATTAGTGATCGGTGATTCCAAATTATTGATACACCAAGTCCTAGGGGAATGGGCGACAAAGAATTCCAAGATACTGACATACCCACATCGTGTGCAGGAATTGAGAAGGAGGTTCACGAAGATTGTATTCATGCACGTTCCCAGAATCAAGAATGAGTTCGCCGACGCACTGGCAACCCTGTCATCTATGATCCAACATCTAGATAAGAACTTCATTGATCCTATCCCGGTGGGGATTCGCACTCAGCCAGCTTACTGTGCCCACGTCAAAGAAGAAGCACATGGAAAGCCTTGGTTCCATGATATTAAGGAGTACTTGGCAGATGGAGAGTACCCGGAGCTTGCAAACGCCACTCAAAAGCGCACTCTACGAAGATTATCAAACAACTTCTTTCATAGCGGAGGAATCCTATACAGGAGGACTCCCGATCTGGGTTTGCTAAGATGTGTTGAAGCAAAGGAAGCAATGAAGCTGTCGGAGGAAATACATGCGGGTACATGCGGTCCTCATATGAACGGGTTTGTCTAGCAAAGAAGATACTTCGGGCTGGTTATTTCGGGATGACCATGGAAGCAGATTGCATCCAGTATGTCCGCAAATGCCAACGATGTCAAATACATGGGGATATGATAAAGGTACCTCCCAGCGAGCTTAATGCAACAAGCTCACCCTGGCTGTTCGCCGCTTGGGGCATGGATGTTATTGGACCAATTGAGCCTGCCGCCTCCAACGAACACAGGTTCATTCTGGTTGCCATTGATTATTTCACCAAATGGGTCAAAGCAGCATCTTACAAAGCAGTTACTAAGAAGGTTGTGGCCGACTTTGTCCGCGACCACATTGTTTGTCGGTTTGGCATTCCAGAGTCAACCATCACCGACAATGGTTCCAATCTCAACAGTGATTTGATGAAAGTAATGTGTGAGACTTTCAAAATCAAGCACAAGAACTCTACGGCATACAGACCTCAAATGAACGAAGCCGTTGAGGCTACCAACAAGAACATCAAGAAGATACTAAGAAAGATGATAGAAAAGCACAAGCAATGGCACGAGAAGTTATCATTCGCCCTACTGGGATATCGCACCACGGTTCGCACATCAACCGGGGCAACTCCTTACATGTTGGTATACGGTACAAAAGCCGTCATTCCTGCTGAAGTTGAAATTCCCTCTTTATGAATCATACAAGAAGCCAAGCTCAGCGACGCCGAATGGGTAAGAGCCTCTATGACAAATTGTACCTCATAGACGGAAAGAGAATGAACGCGGTTTGTCATGGTCAGCTATATCAGAATAGAATGACTCGAGCCTTCAACAAGAAAGTTAGACCAAGACGATTCACACCGGGGCAGCTGGTGTTAAAGAAAATCTTTCCTCATCAAGACGAAGCAAAAGGGAAATTCTCTCCCAATTGGCAAGGTCCGTACATGGTTCACCGAGTGCTAACAGGAGGAGCACTCATACTGGCAGAAATGGATGGAGAAATTTGGCCTAAACCAATCAACACAGACGCAGTCGAGCACTATTATGTGTAATCATTATGCTTCTATAAATGTTGTAAATTGAACTACGCCTGACCTGATTCCCGTTTGAGAGGCGATACGTAGGCAGCCCTGTGGGTTCAGTCACATTTTAATAAAATTTTCATTTCCCCCACGAATGGTAACTGGGGCAGAATTTGGAGGAGGGACCTAAAAATTCTGAAGCAAGTTCAGCCAAGAACCGCACCAGTAGCAGCTAGAAGCCTTCACCCATCAAACTGGGGGAAATGTTGAGGAAGACCTTCAAGTCTCCGCAGCAAGAGAGGTTGCAATGTATTGAACCGCGTCATGATCGTTCGTTCATCCAAAGGAAATTATTCTTTTCTATATGTTATATCATATTTTATAAAACCATGCATATCTATTTCTCGAAAAATAGTTTGTTTTAGAAACGCTACCCCTGTGGTACGAAAGAAGTCATCATCATCAAGCAGATAGGCCGATCCGAGCCAGCAGGGATACGAACTAACCCTTCCCTCTACAGAACTCATGATTTTTCTTTGGATGCAAGCACAAATACTGCGAAAGCCCAAGACATCCCATTACCCCAACAAGATGCATGCTTCTCAAGGATACACTCTCAAACTCATTGCACATGCCAACGCTTACTACTACCATCATTGCAAACGATACTTCATTCACAACAGTCGTATCATCGCACTTTATCATCAGCTAAGAACTCATACTATCACTTTATTTTCTGCATTGCATGAAGCTACCTTTCTGCCTCTCGAGACTAAGCTCTGTCTCCATCTTGCATGAGGTTAAGCTCTACCTCAATCTGCATTCACATTGCATAAGGCTAACTTTCTGCCTTCCGAGACTAAGCATTGTCTCTCTGCATTCACATTGCATAAGGCTAACTTTCTGCCTTTCGAGACTAAGCATTGTCTCTCTGCATCCACATTGCATAAGGCTAACTTTCTGCCTTCCGAGACTAAGCATTGTCTCTCTGCATTCACATTACATAAGGCTAACTTTCTTCCTTCCGAGACTAAGCATTACCTCTCTGCATTTTTCTCACATTGCATAAGGCTAGCTTCTGCCTTCCGAGGTTCCACGCTACCTCTCTTCGCATTTTACTTCATTACGCAAAGCTCCTTTCTACCTTTTCAAAGCAGTCACCTTTTGTTACTTTATTTATCTACGCTTTCTTTCGGGCTAAAGCTCTTCCCCTCTTTCCTTTCGCAAATCGCAAGACTAAGCTCTGTCTTGCCAACATCATACTATTGCATTCTTCATGGGCTGAAATATTGCCAATTTGTCCAAAGGCGTCATCGTTCAGAGGCACCATCTTCATGGCCCGAGAACATCATTTCATGGCCTAAGGATCTCTTTTATTCAACCTACATATCATTATTCAAAGGTGTCATCACTTAGAGGCACCATCTTCATGGCCCGAGAACATCATTTCATAGCCTGCGAATCCCGCTCCAAGCGATTCATGGCCCAGGACATCATGGCCTAAGGACATCATCTTAACGGTCCAAAGACATGATTCATAGTCCAACGGAAACTTGCATCATGTTTAAATTGCGCACAATATACGCTCGTTCTTTATTTTGCAGGTGAACCGGCCGGAACAGCCAACCAGGCAGGAGCGGACCGCCCCATTTCTTCGACACAACCCCGTAAGACCTTCCTACTTTTACCTTACCACGCACCTTGCGTCCGTTCTTCCGAAACATCACCGGTATATTCCGCCGATGATTCTGGAACTACATACGGCCTGATTCCTGTAAAATCAGGGATATGTAGGCAACTCAGAAACCAGGGTGCGGCCAAATCCTATTCCACAGTTTTATCTCGGTCAAAATTGGCCATGATATCTTTACCCAACAACTCTTTCATCCTTCCTGGGTAAAGAGGGGCAGCTATTGATACCCCATTTTTCCTCAAATTAATTTCAAATTTAGATATAAGCTTTCAAAATCACTCTCCGCAATATTGAGTATTTTCCTAATTTTTCCATATTTTATCTAAATTGTTTCCTATTCATTCAATATTGTATATTATATAAATTGTACCCTAAAATTAATTTCAAAATACTTTCCAGTTATGTATGTCATTTATAATCACTAGTTATTTATTAAAATCCGATTATTGCATAAATAGTCCTATTTAGTTTTAATTACGATCATTTTGCAATTATGGCCTGATTAGTCATTTTATACCTTTAAAAACCGAACTCATGTCTTTTATATTTTAATATTGTCTAATTACTGTAATTATACCTATTTTAAACTTAATTTCATTTTATACAATCATTAGCTATTTTAATTAATTAAGTATCCTATTAAATTGGGTATTTCACAACTAGCCTCTTCCTATTTAACATTTAGCCACATTTAGCTAACCCAATTAAAAAAACCAAAACCCAATTAAATACCAAGACCCAAACCCCATTATACTCGGCCCAGTCCCCATTCAATCTGAGCTGTTGATCAAACAAGATCAACGGCCCAGATTATTGATTACCATAATTAATCTACCCAAAACCCCTCCCCGTCTCTCATTTTCCCATCTCTCTCTCTCTCTCTTCTCGACCCCTCCGCTCCCAATTCTCTCTAGAGCCTTCTGGCTCCTCATCTCCTCCAATGGCCTTCATCTCCGGCCACTCCCAGGCTCATCCCCTCAACCACCGGCCACCATGAAGTTGGCACTTCGTCTATAAGGCCCTGTGAAGCTTCCTCCATGCCAAAGCGGCCATGGAAGCTTCTGCCTGAGTGTTTTCCGACCTTCTTCGGCGAGGTTCAACTCAGGATGCTCTGGCTACCACCATCCTCAAGTTTCACAACAGGTTTTATCATCTTCTCCGGTATCTCTGAAACCCTAACTCTGACGCTTCGATTTCTTTTAAAGATCTGTATCAAATCTGGGTATATTCCGATTTCCTTGTCATCTTCCTTAAAGATTTTTGACTTTTATTAAACGACTCTTCATTTTTTAAATTAAGGTTTCTTGACCTCTTTTCAAAATGGTTTCTCTTTTTCTGATTTTAGCATGTATTCTATGATTTTTCCATGTTTAAGCGTTTCTCTTTATTTCATGTTGAAACTCCTAAACTTTTCGGCTCTATTCGTTGAGTCTGAGTCTGCTTTGTGATAACTTGTTCGCTTAACTTATTTGTGTGTTGTTCTTATGAATACTCTGAGTTCATGAGGTTTTATCCCCATCATGTTCATTAGGGCTTTGGTTCTTTGCTTCTCCTGACCATATTATGTTTGATATGTTAAATCTCTTTAATCTTTCAGCATGCTCTAGTTTGAATCCTTGATTTTATAGGACCCTTTGCCTTATTGTACCTGTTAGGGTTCTCGAGTGGATCCTTTTGCCTATTATGGGTGTGCAATCTGTTTTTAATTTTCTTTAATTAACGTTCTTCTTGTTCGAATCCCTAATTTCCTGTAATTTGTACCTGTCACCAATCTTGTGTGTTGATTTCCTTACTGATTTCAACTTTCAAAATATTTGCTTTCCTTAATTTTGGTCGACTATGTTACCAGTTGACTCCTAATTGCTTTCCTTATTGGAATTGGTTGAACCTAGCCTTAGTTGTCTATTCTATGCATACTAAGCTTGATTCTTTCCTTAATAGTCTGGTACTGATTTTATTACCTTATGTGTCATATATATTACCGTTTGAATAGGAATCTCTTAACTCAAGGGCCTACTGATTGATACGAGTTCCTTAACTCAAGGGCCTACTGATTGATACGAGTTCTCTTAACTCAAGGGCCTACTATATTACCGTCTGATACCGTTTACTTGCATCACTGGTATGTCCTAGTTAATATTACTATACTCTAAACAACATGCTTCAATTTTGTTTAAGGTTCTTACTGTTTCTTTTGTGCTTCTATTTGTGGTTTTATTGCTTACCCTGCTACTAGCATGCCTAAATCCTTTTATGATCTCTCTTCTTCTTCTAGCTTAACACAAACTCCTGCTCTATTCTTTGTGGTTCATTAGGGCCTATGGGATCATTTGACTATGTGGTTACTGTCTCTTTTCTCTTTGCATGTCTAGCATATTTGTGTGTCTTCTTTTTCATCTGTCTAGCCTCTCTTATGTGATTCATTTAGTAGTCGTAGAATGTTTGCTATTTCCATGAGGGTATCCCTAATATGTGATGAACTTGTAATTTAAATTGATTATCCACTGCCCTATTGCTTGTCCCCTGAATCCCCTCTCCTGTTTGTATTTTTTTGCTTGGAACTCCACTGAGTTGTTATTAGTGTTGTTACTCCATATTTCAGAATTATTTCTTCTATTAGTCTATAAGTGATTTCAAAATTCCCTTTGCTTAACCTCTTTTAGCACTTCACACAATTCCTAGATCTTTAGGTTCCACCCCCTCAGTGTGCGCATCGCTTAGGGACCATGAGTTCCCTCTAAACCTTGAGACACTGAGGTAAGGGTACTCTACACTGCACTTGTTTAACCATGGGAATTTGCTGGGTGCTGGTATTGGCCAGGGCCCTCACCAAGGCCTTTGGGAGCTTTGCCGCACCCAGGTTAATGTAAGGCTGTGAAATTGAAAGGGGTGAGTCTGGAAGATTGGGCCTGATTGAAGGCTCCCTATAGAATAACTTCTTATTTTCCTTTTCATTATTGTAATTCATTTATTACGGTATGTAATAATTTGTAAATGAATGATTGGGGATGGATAGTGAATATGGGGGGTTATGCATGCCTAGCTTAGGTAATGGGTAGAAAACATGCCTATAGGACCTTATTCGCTCATTTGTGCATTAGATGACATGCATAGGACACGCATTTCACATGTTAGAAATCTTGTTTTAGGACTTTCACTTTCAGCATGTTATTCATGATCCTGATCAGTTAATAAACAAGCAACATCAACTGGCACAAAGTCATTGCTGCATTTTTCATCTTAGAAACCATGTTTTTTAGGAATTTCTATGTGCATTAGATATCTTGTCTCTTAAGATCATTCACTCGTTTGAGTTGCAATTGTTAAAATATCAGACTAGCCCGCTTGATCTAATAACCCCGTAAAATATGGATAATTTATTTGACACGTTTTTCTGCAAGTATATCCCTTAAAATCATACTTAAATATGTATGTTCACCTTTGATATAATTAGGCAATATAGGCGACGCCTAGGCAAACCTTAGGCCTAATATGCATTAACATCAAAGCGATTATGTTCTTCTAGTTTTATCATTTCCTTTAAACATTTTGAACCCTGTTGTTCCTACTTTCGTTTATCTCGTTGAAGCTCATTTACTTTATTAAAACTCCAGCTCTATATCTTAAACAATCTATAAGTTGTTCATCCGTACCCTCTTACTAATTTTCACTAATTCTTGTCCTATCTTATTTTTCAAACTACTGGGTTTTCAAAATGCTTCATTCTGCTCTAAATCGTTCTATTTCGAATCCTTATTTGTATGCCTTTAAAAGTCACTATGTTTGATACCATTTTACTACTCTTTTACTATATTTCTTTGAACACTAATAGCTGTCACTTTGTGTTGAGCCACTGTATTTATTTACTTATCTTTAAGAAATCATTTCAAACCTATGCTTTAATAACTTTCATCTATGTTTACTAAAGCTTTAATCACTGTCTACTCCTAAGTTTGCTGTTGCTCCAGTTACTTATCACTACTTTACTCCCAAAATGGGCTCAAATGATTTCCCGCTATGTTTTCTTGAAAGCTTTAAAACACTGCACTTCTAAGTTCGTACCATTATTTCTTATTGCGATATTTTCGCAAATCAGTTATTTTTGAATCATTCAATCTCAATCAAAACCTCTGCCCTGATTAAGTTTTCTTTTTCAAATTAGATTTTTTGATTTACTATTTTTACTGTTTTCCTGTTTTAAACTCCTATCATTGAGACTTTAAGTGCGTTTGAGACGTGCCAATTACATGTCTACCTGTGGAGGTATCTATGAGACTTTATTTGGCCCTATGTGTTCCTTCATATGTGAAGTCTTACTTGTTATGCTTGTCGCCTAGTATTTTATCATTTAAACCCAGGATGTCCAGCCTAGCACTCACATTATAGGATTAGTGGTCCTAATCGCCCTCCAGGACTCATAGGATGGGACGGGTAATGGCACGCAAAAAGCTTTTGTAACCAACATGCGATTTAAATAACCTTACGGGGTGGGAAGGGTAGAATACGGATATGATGACCGGTGCGCAAATACCACGTGTAGACGCCTCCTCGAGGTGTGACATATCGAGTATTGCATTGAAGTGATCCGTATTAATTTAAACCTAGGACAATTCTCTTCAAATGTTTGTGTTATTCAAAAACCATTAAAGATTTTCAAACTTGTTTTAAATCCCCTCATATGTGAACCTTATTTGTTACTTGCTCGCCGTCCATATTCACAAAACTTATTGGCTGGGACCCATAGTTGTGGATTCTGAGGGATGCCTAATACCTTCCCCTTGGGATAATTTCAAGCCCTTACCCAATCTCTGGTAACGCAAACTAGTTCATGAGTTATCAACTCTAGGTGCCCTAACGCACCATAAAAATCGTTAGGTGGCGACTCTTCCTTAAACCTCTTCCTTTAAGGAGTTGTCCAGAATGTCATCAACCCGATCTCTCCGTACCTAACTCGTGCGATAGAAATAGGGGGCGTGACAGCATGGCGACTCTGCTGGGGATCCATCCCTAGGCTTATACCATTACAATTTGCTTTGTGTATTTGGACCTTTAATTTGCATCTAAATGCTTATGCTTTTTCTATTCCCCAGTATATACTGTTCATTGTTTATTTTTACAAATATTTATTTCACCTGAACGTAACTGACATATCTTCATGTTTTCTTTGTAACCGCTTTCCATTATAACTGTTGTATTTTCCTTTCTTTACCGTTTTTCCCAACATGAAAATAAATGCTTATCTGTTTTAATGCTTATTATTGCTTATCATGCTCCACATTCATATTCCACTCGTACCAAACAAATCCTATAGCAACGCTTACAATGAGTGGTTGCGCTATTCCAATATTATTATCCCCTAAATTTGAAAAGGCGTATTTGCGGTAAAACTAGTCGATCAGCGGTGCAATCGACAGTTCCGTGCCTTCCCCCTTGAGTTGTCCGCTAAAGGGTACCAGTCTAAAACCCTAATAGAAACCTTACTCTATTGTATGTTGCATGCATCATGGTCAAACCTAGCCAGGCTAACGTGTTGTCCGCACAATGGCCTTAAACTAGCCTTGTCCAAAGTCTATTGGGTTTCCCTGGAACCCAAAAGGACGCCTTCATGTTCTGTGCATTTATTTGGAGAACATAAATGCTCCTGCTAATTATTGATGTTAAATAGTCGAGTCTGGCGGGGGTAAGGACCTAAACTTGTTTGTTCGCAGGAAATGAGGCATGAAGTCGCCGGATTCACCATGATCTAAAATATGCCAAGAGGGCCAAGCTTGGAGAAGGTCCCTCTGGGACCGAATTAGATAGGATTTTCTTTTCCGCTTTACCAATGTAATAAGGCCGATGGCCATTAGTGATTTTATTTCTTGCTTATTGTTTTGTATTTGGACTCGTCCACTTTTACATCAATAAAATGAGGCATTTAGTATTTTAAGTTCTCCAAATTAATTTGTCGTTAGGCCTACCTCGGGCATAAAGAGGTTCCCCCAACTGAGGATGCGTTTTACATTTTCGCATTACGTGTTTAAATTATCGCAATATTCTTTATATCTACACTAACTTCTTTGCCTTTTTGTTAGTTATTCCCCTTCCCCAAAGGTTAGTTCGTGCACCTTGGCATCAACAACATATTGCACCAGATCAAGGGGCCCTCCTCCTACTCCTCCTCCCAGTCCTCCCAAAGGAAAAAACAAGGGTAAAACTAAAATGGTAGATGCAAGCGGTACCAGAAAAGACAACATGGATGAGCAGGTTGAGATCATCGATGGTCAGGGTATTCAGGTTCTGCACGAGGGTATGTCTCCACTAGAGAAGATGCTACTGAAATTCCAAGAGGAACTTGACCAAGTCAAGAATTTGGCCCACTTATCATTCTCCCTCAACGTTCCAGATGTTCACTTCCCAAATACTCTGAACCCCACTTTACCCCAAAGCGTTCCAAAACAACCCAATCACCCCAAAGATCCCGTTCCACCAGCACCACGCAACTACACACTCCACTTCCACAAGATCAGACAAGAGACCATTTCCAGGCTTATGACAACCCCATTTACGTGGAAACTATAGCTCATTCCACACCACATACATATGAATCTGACGAAAAGGACAAGCTCATCAGGAATTTGGCCGAGGAACTCAAGAAATTGACCAACCGAGTTCAGGGCGTCGAACGAGTTAAAGGGATTGAGGGATTGAATTATGAAGACCTTTACATACAGCCCGATGTTGAACTGCCCGAGGGGTACAAACCTCCTACGTTCGATATGTTTGATGGTACTGGTGACCCAAGAGTCCATCTAAGGACTTACTGCGACAAGTTGGTCGGCGTGGGAAAAGATGAAAGGATCCGCATGAAACTCTTCATGAGGAGTTTGAAAGGTGATGCACTATCCTGGTACATCAATCAGGATCCAAAGAAATGGATCAATTGGGTAAATATGGCTACGGATTTCATGGATAGATTCAGATTCAATAAGGAGAATGCACCGGATGTGTTCTACATCCAGAACTTGAAGAAGAAGCCAACTGAGACTTTTCGCGAGTATGCTACTCGTTGGAGGTCAGAGGCTGCTAAGGTCAGGCCAGCCTTGGAAGAAGAGCAGATGAAGAAGTTCTTTGTGCGCGCTCAGAATCCTCAGTACTATGAGCGGCTGATGATGGTCGAAGGACACAAGTTTTCTGATATCATCAAGTTGGGAGAACGAATCGAGGAAGGAATCAAAAACGGTATGGTTACTAATTTTGAAGCCTTACAGGCTACCAACAAAGCTCTGCAATCCGGTGGTGTGTCCAAGAAAAGGGATGTAGGAGCCGTGATGGTGGCACAGCGAGCAAGTCCCCTCCCAAATATCAAGTATACCCCGCACCTTCCTTCACATACCAACCAGCTCCAAGCTACCAAGCACCTTCACCTCAATACCAGACAGCCTCACCAGCCTATCAAGCTCCACCACCCACATATCATCCTACCTCGCCCATATATTCCCAACCGGCTTCCGTTTATAATGCTTACAATTCCCAACCCTCTCACTACCAATCACCACCTAATCGCCAAAACTTCCCAAGACCTCGCCCAAATTTTGACCGTCACCCACCAAAACAGTATACTGCCATAGTTGAACCCATTGACCAATTATATGAAAAGCTTAAAGCCGCAGGTTACGTCACACCCATTCCCGCTGTCATCCCTGAGAACCAATCTCAGTGGATCAACCCAAACAAAACCTGTGCTTACCACTCTGGCATGAAGGGACACACCATCCAAGAATGTCGTTCCTTGAAGGACAAGATACATACCCACATAGATAACAAGATCATCGTAGCCAAGGACCCTGCTCCTATTGTTCGCAATAATCTGCTGCCTCACCATAAGGGTGGTGTCCACATGATTGAGGTCGATGATGATTGGGATCCCGAGGGATCAATTAGGCTGATTGCAGAGGGCGATCCAAAGAAGCCTGCCATTACTCATAATCCGATCATAGTCCAAGTACAGCCATCTGAGGAAGCTGAGGTGAACATGTCCATTCCACTTGAATTTGAATCAAGGCCACCGGCCGAGGGAAAAGCCCCAGGGCCGATCAAAGTCAAGTTTGTGCGACCGCTCGAAGTTGCAATCCGGCCATCTATAACATATACTCCAGCAAGAATGACCTCACCTATTCCAGTGACATTGTCAACAACGACACCCTTTTATTCAGACGCCATTCCGTGGGACTATACCGCTAAAGCAAGGAGGAAAGGTAAAGGCAAGTCTGACGAAGCCATCATTGCACAGGGTCTGACAAGAACTGGCAGAGTTTATACCCCTGAGCATTTGGCCGAGTCTAGCAAGCAGGCCAATAATCATCCCCCCAGCATTGAAAAAGGTTCTGATGATCAGTGGAGAAAGATACAAGCTAAGGAATACTCGATCCTCGAACAGTTGAACAAAACGCCAGCTCAGATATCCATCCTCTACCTGTTACAAAACTCTGGAACTCACAGGAATGCTTTGTTAAATGTGTTGAGTGAAGCATACGTACCAGATAATATCACCAGCGGGGAGATGGACAACGTGTTGGACAGGTACTAGAGAGCCACAAGATCACTTTCCATGAAGATGATCTACTGCCCGAGGGGTTAGGGCATAACAGGGCACTACACATCACGGTACAATGTGAGGATCATTTCATCACAATGATCCTAATTGATGGGGGTTCCAGTCTCAACATCTGTCCGCTGGTCACGCTCAAGAAATTGGGCAAGAGTTTACATGAGATAAAGGAAGGAGATATCAATGTAAAAGCCTTCGACGTTTCGCAAAGGTCCACCATGGGAGAAATCACCTTATGCTTGCAGATGGGACCAACTTGGTTCGATGTAGATTTCTAAGTAATAGATGTGCCTGCATCTTACAACTTACTATTGGGACGACCTTGGATCCACGCTGCTGGGGCCATGGAATCAATCCTACACCAAGCTGTGAAGTTTGAATGGAATCACCAAACGGTAATCATTCATGGCGACGGTAGCAACCATATCTATGGTCACCAGACCTTCTCGGTCATCGATGGAAGGAGGAAGTTGGGTGGAGAAATCTATCATAACATAGATCGTGTTAACGCTATTGACAAAGACAAGAGTTGTAGGGCAGTAAGACCAAAAGCATATTGAACTGGAAAGGGTACGAGCTGGGTAAAGGGCTCAGTAAGCATCTTCAAGGAATAACAAACCCAATAACACTCAAGAAGCATGGTACTACCTTTGGTCTAGGGTAAAAATACACTTGGAAGGAGTTCAGGGACTGGTCGCCACCATGGAGCGGCCCCTACTGCCCATTGGAGCAACCAATACCCTGCATAGAGCAGACTTTCCAGCCAGCCGACGTCATATTTGGTACAGACGAATAAGAAGCGCTAGCGGCAATGAGGGATCTCTTTCTTGATGATGAGGATATGGACTGCTGTGTCATCTTTGAAGAGGAGGGCGAGGAACGCCCTTCCATACAAGTCGTGAGCAAGGGATCACATCCCAACAATTGGTCCATCAAGACAACCAAAGCCCGTCGAGCCTCGGGGTAGCAAGGCTAACAAAACAAACATTATTTACAGTTATTTATTTAAATCATTTCCTTCCTTTTCGTATTTTTTTTATATTTATTTCTGCAAGAAAGAGCTCTTATGTTCAAACAATTATTCAATTTATCAAATCATTTCCAATTTCTTTATAAATCTTACACTTGTTACTGTTTTCCTCCCCATTACTTTATTTTACACAACATTACTATTACTTACCTTGATGAACCGACGACTGTGACATGCAACGAGGCAACGCAACAAATGGATTTCGATTCAAACGAGGATGATATACCTGAGGATATTATTAAAGAAATCGAGAACTTTGAGAATAGACCTAAGTCTAACTTGGACGACACTGAGGTCGTCAACCTGAGAAACGCAGAGAACGTCAAAGATACACGCATCAGCATTCATCTATCGCCGTCAGAAAAGGAGGAATACACAGAATTTCTAAAAGAGTATGAGGCCATATTCACCTGGCCATATGATGCATCAATTGTAGCCCACAAACTGCCAACTAATCCAACATGCCCACCAGTGAAGCAAAAGCTCAGGAAATTCAAACCAGACATGAGCTTCAAAATCAAAGAAGACGTCACTAAGCAGATCAACGTCGGGGTTCTCCGGGTGGTCGAATATCCTACATGGTTAGCTAACATTGTGCATGTACCAAAGAAAGATGGGAATGTCAGAGTCTGCGTCGACTACCGAGATCTTAACCGGGCCAGTCCGAAAGACGACTTCCCCTTGCCAAATATACACATCTTAATTGACAACTGTGCCAAGAACGAGCTGCAGTCCTTTGTAGATTGTTTTGCTGGTTATAATCAGATTTGGATGGACGAGGAAGATCCCGAGAAAACGGCATTCATTACGCCATGGGGAGTGTACATCTACAAAATAATGCAATTCGGTCTGAAGAATGCAGGGGCCACTTACATGAGAGCCATGACTACTATATTCCATGATATGATTCATAAGGAGATCGAGGTATATGTGGACGACGTCATCATCAAATCAAAGAAAGCTGTTGATCACATGGAAGATTTGAGAATGTTTTTCAACAGGTTAAGGAAATACAACCTAAAACTTAACCCCGCAAAGTGTGCATTCGGGGTTCCTGCTGGGAAGTTACTGGGGTTCATTGTAAGCCGTCGAGGAATAGAGCTAGATCCATCAAAGGTCAAAGCCATCCAAGAATTGCCGCCACCAAGGAACAAAAAGGATGTTATGAGCTTCCTGGGAAGGCTCAATTATATCAGTCGGTTCATAGACAAGTCCACTATCATTTGTGAACCGATTTTCAAAATGCTAAGAAAGGATGCTGCCACCAAATGGACTGAGGATTGTCAAAAGGCCTTCGACAGAATCAAAGAGTATCTCTCAACACCACCAGTCTTGGTACCGCCAGAGCCGGGTAGACCTTTATTACTCTACCTTGATGTGTTAGATGGAGCTTTCGTTTGCATTCTCGGGCAACATGACGAAACAGGGAGGAAAGAGCAAGCAATTTACTACCTCAGCAAGAAGTTTACTCCGTATGAGGCCCGATATTCTCTATTAGAGCGCACCTGTTCTGCTTTGACTTGGGTAGCACAGAAGCTGAGGAATTATTTCTGTGCCTACACAAAGTACCTCATATCGAGGATGGATCCTCTCAAGTACATCTTTCAGAAGCCCATGCCCACTGGCAAGCTAGCTAAATGGCAGATCCTGTTAAGTGAGTTCGACATCATTTACGTAACTCAAAAGGCAGTCAAGGTACAAGCATTAGCCGATCATCTTGCTGAAAATCCTATGGACGGAGAATACGAACCTTTGAAAACATATTTCCCCGATGAAGAAGTGTCATTCGTAGGAGAGGACATTGCAGAATCCTACGACGGTTGGAGGATGTTCTTTGACGAGGCCGCAAACTTCAAAGGCATGGGTATTGGAGCAGTCTTAATTTGAGAAACTGGTCAGCATTATCCAGTATCCGAAAAATTCAGGTTCCCCTGCACCAACAATATGACTGAATATGAGGCATACATCCTTGGGCTCAACTTGGCTATTGACATGAATGTTCAGGAATTATTAGTGATCGGTGATTCCGACTTATTGATACACCAAGTCCAAGGGGAATGGGCGACAATGAATTCCAAGATACTGACATACCCACATCGAGTGCAGGAATTGAGAAGGAGGTTCACGAAGATTGTATTCCAGCACGTTCCCAGAATCCAGAATGAGTTCGTCGATGCACTAGCCACCCTGTCATCTATGATCCAGCATCCAGATAAGAACTTCATTGATCCTATCCCGGTGGGGATTCGCACTCAGCCGGCTTCCTGTGCCCACATCGAAGAAGAAGCAGATGGAAAGCCTTGGTTTCATGATATTAAGGAATACTTGGCAGAGGGAAAGTACCCGGAGCTTGCAAACGCCACTCAAAAGCGCACTCTACGAAGATTATCAAACAACTTCTTTCATAGCGGAGGAATCCTATACAGGAGGACTCCCGATCGAGGTTTGCTAAGATGTGTTGAAGCAAAGGAAGCAATGAAGCTGTCGGAGGAAATACATGATGGTACATGCGGTCCTCATATGAACGGGTTTGTTCTAGCAAAAAAGATACTTCGGGCTGGTTATTTCTGGATGACCATGGAGGCAGATTGCATCCAGTATGTCCGCAAATGCCATCGATGTCAAATACATAGGGATATGATAAAGGTACCTCCCAGCGAGCTTAATGCAACAAGCTCACCCTGGCTGTTCGCCGCTTGGGGCATGGATGTTATTGGACCAATCGAGCTTGCCGTCTCAAACGGACACAGGTTCATTCTGGTTGCCATTGATTATTTCACCAAATAGGTCGAAGCAGCATCTTACAAAGCAGTTACTAAGAAGGTCGTGGCCGACTTTGTCCGTGACCGCATTGTTTGTCGGTTTGGCATTCCAGAGTCAACCATCACCGACAATGGTTCCAATCTCAACAGTGATTTGATGAAAGTAATGTGAGAGACTTTCAAAATCAAGCACAAGAATTCTACGGCATACAGACCTCAAATGAACGGAGCCGTTGAGGCTTCCAACAAGAACATCAAGAAGATACTGAGAAAGATGATAGAAAAGCACAAGCATCATACAAGAAGCCGGGGAAACTCCTTACATGTTGGTATATGGTACAGAAGCCGTCATTCCTGCTGAAGTTGAAATTCCCTCTTTAAGAATCATACAAGAAGCCAAGCTCAGCGACGCAGAATGGGTAAGAAGCTTCTATGAGCAATTGGCCCTCATAGACAGAAAGAGAATGAACGCGGTTCGTCATGGTCAGCTATATCAGAATAGAATGACTCGAGCCTTCAACAAGAAAGTCAGACCAAGACGATTCACACCGGGGCAGCTGGTGTTAAAGAAAATCTTTCCTCATCAAGACGAAGCAAAAGGGAAATTCTCTCCCAATTGGCAAGGTCCATACATGGTTCACTGAGTGCTTACAGGAGGAGCACTCATACTGGCAGAAATGGATGGAGAAATTTGGCCAAAACCAATCAACACAGACGCAGTCGAGCACTATTATGTGTAATCATTATGCTTCTATAAATGTTGTAAATTGAACTACGCCTGACCTGATTCCCGTTTGAGAGGGGATACGTAGGCAGCCCTGTTGGCTCGGTCACATTTTAATAAAATTTTCATTTCCCCCACGAATGGAAACTGGGGCAGAATTTGGAGGAGGGACCTCAAAATTCCGAAGAAAGTTCAGCCAAGCACCGCACCAGTAGCCACTAGAAGCCTTCACCCATCAAACTGGGGCAAATGTTGAGGAGGACCCTCAAGTCTCCGCAGCAAGAGAGGTTGCAATGTCTTGAACCGCGTCATGATCGTCGGTTCATCCAAAGGAAATTATTTTTTTCTATATGTTATATCATGTTTTATAAAACCATGCATATCTATTTCTCGAAAAACAGTTTGTTTTAGCAACGCTACCCCTGTGGTATGAAATAAGTCATCATCATCAAGCAGATAGGACGATCCGAGCCAGCAGGGATACGAACTAACCCTTCCCTCTACAGAACTCACGATTTTTCTTTTGGGATGCAGGCACAAATACGGCGAAAGCCCAAGACATCCCATTACCCCCAACAAGATGCATGCTTCTCAAGGATACACTCTCAAACTCATTGCACATGACAACACTTACTACTACCATCATTGCAAACGATACTTCATTCACAACAGTCGTATCATCGCACTTTATCATCAGCTAAGAACTCTTACTATCACTTTATTTTCTGCATTGCATGAGGCTACCTTTCTGCCTCTTGAGACTAAGCTTTGTCTCCATCTTGCTTGAGGTTAAGCTCTACCTCCATCTGCATTCACATTGCATAAGGCTAACTTTCTGCCTTACGAGACTAAGCATTGTCTCTCTGCATTCACATTGCATAAGGCTAACTTTCGGCCTTCCGAGACTAAGCATTGTCTCTATGCATTCACATTGCATAAGGCTAACTTTCTGCCTTCCGAGACTAAGCATTGTCTCTCTGCATTCACATTTCATAAGTCTAACTTTCTGCCTTCCGAGACTAAGCATTATCTCTCTGCATTCACATTGCATAAGGCTAACTTTCTGCCTTCCGAGACTAAGCATTGTCTCTCTGCATTTTTCTCACATTGCATAAGGCTAACTTCTGCCTTCCAAGGTTAAGCTCTACCTCCATCTGCATTCTTTGCATAAGGCTTCCATTCTACCTTCCAAGGTTAAGCGCTACCTCCCCAGCATTTCTTTCCTGCATTGCATAAGGCTATCATTCTTCCTTCCGAGGTTCCACGCTACCTCTCTCCGCATTTTACTTCATTACGCAAAGCTCCTTTCTACCTTTTCAAAACATTCACCTTTCGTTACGTCATTTATCTACGCTTTCTTTCGGGCTAGATCTCTGCCCCTCTTTCTTTTCGCAAATCGCAAGACTAAGCTCTGTCTTGCCAACATCATACTATTGCATTCTTCATGGGCTGAAATATCGCCAATTTGTCCAAAGGAGTCATCATTCAGAGGCACCATCTTCATGGCCCGAGAACATCATTTCATGGCCTAAGGATCTCTTTTATTCAACCTACATATCATTATCCAAAGGCGTCATCGTTTAGAGGCACCAGCTTCATGGCCCGAGAACATCATTTCATGGCCTAAGGATCTCTTTTATTCAACCTACATATCATTATCCAAAGGCGTCATCGTTTAGAGGCACCATCTTCATGGCCCGAGAACATCATTTCATAGCCTGCGAATCCCGCTCCAAGAGATTCATGGCCTAGGACATCATGGTCTAAGGACATCATCTTCACGGTCCAAAGATATCATTCATAGTCCAACAGGAACTTGCATCATGTTTAAATTACGCACAATATACATTCGTTCTTTATTTTGCAGGTAACCCGGCCGAAACAGCCAACCAGGCAGGAGCCGACCGCCCCAGTTTTTCGACACAACCTTGTAAGACCTTCCTACTTTTACTTACCACGCACCTTAAGTTTGTTCTTGTAAAACATCACCGGTATATTTTGCCGATGATTCCGGAACTACATACGGCCTGATTCCTGTAAAACCAGGGATATGTAGGCAACTCAAAAACCAGGGTGCGGCCAAATCCTATCCCATAGTTTTATCTCGGTCAAAATTGGCCATCATATCTTTCCCCGATAACTCTTTCATCCTTCCCGGGTAAAGAGCGGCAGCTGTTGATACCCAATTTTTCCTCAAATTATTTTCAAATTTGGATATAAGCTTTCAAAATCACTCTCCACAATATTGAGTATTTTTCCTTATTTTTCCATATTTTATCTAAATTGTTTCCTATTCATTCAATATTGTATATTCTATAAATTGTACCCTAAAAATAATTTCAAAATACTTTCCGGTTCTGTATGTCATTTATAATCACTTGTTATTTATTAAAATCCGATTATTGCATAAATTGTCCTATTTAGTTTTAATTACAATCATTTTGCAATTATGGCCTGATTAGTCATTTTATACCTTTAAAAACCGAACTCATGTCTTTTATATTTTAATATTGTCTAATTACTGTAATTATACTTATTTTTAACTTAATTTCATTTTATACAATCATTAGCTATTTTAATTAATTAAGTATCCTATTAAATTGGGTATTTCACAACTAGCCTCTTCTTATTTAACATTTAGCCACATTTGGCTAACCCAATTAAAAAACCCAAAACCCAATTAAATACCCAGACCCAAACCCCATTATACCCGGACCAGTCCCCATTCAATCTGAGTCGTTGATCACCATGAAGTCGGCTCTCCTGGCACTTCGTCTATAAGGCCCTGTGAAGCTTTCTCCATGCCAAAGCGGCCATGGAAGCTCCTGCCTGAGTGTTTTCCGGCCTTCTCCGACGAGGTTCGACTCAGGATGCTCCGGCGACCACCATCCCCAAGTTTCACAGCAGGTTTTATCATCTTCTCCGGTAACTCTGACGCTTCGATTTCTTTTAAAGATCTATATCAAATCTGGGTATATTCTGGTTTCCTTTTCATCTTCCTTAAAGATTTTCGACTTTTATTAAACGACTCTTCATTTTTTAAATTAGGGTTTCTTGACCTCTTTTCAAAATGGTTTCTCTTTTTCTGATTTTATCATGTATTCTATGATTTTTCCATGTTTAAGCGTTTCTCTTTATTTCATGTTGAAACTCCTAAACTTTTCGGCTCTATTCGTTGAGTCTGAGAGTGCCTTGTGATAACGTGTTCGCTTAACTTATTTGTGTGTTGTTCTTATGAATACTCTGAGTTCATGAGGTTTTATCCCCATCCTGTTCATTAGGGCTTTGGTTCTTTGTTTCTCCTGACCATATTATGTTTGACCTGTTAAATCTCTTTAATCTTTCAGCATGCTCTAGTTTGAATCCTTGATTTTATAGGACTCTTTGCCTTATTGTACCTGTTAGGGTTCCCTAGTGGATCTTTTTGCCTATTATGGGTGTGCAATTTGTTTTTAATTTCCTTTAATTAACGTTCTTCTTGTTTGAATCCCTAATTTCCTGTAATTTGTACCTGTCACCAATCTTGTGTGTTGATTTCCTTACTGATTTCAACTTTCAAAATATTTTCCTTCCTTAATTGTGGTCGACTATGTTACCAGCTGACTCCTAATTGCTTTCCTTATTGGAATTGGTTGAACTTAGCCTTAATTGTCTATTCTATGCATACTAAGCTTGATTCTCTCCTTAATAGCCAGGTACTGATTTTATTACCTTATGTGTCATATATATTACCGTTTGAATAGGAATCTCTTAACTCAAGGGCCTACTGATTGATACGAGTTCCTTAATTATCATGATACTTTGATCCTTACTTTATTTAATTCTGTACAGTATTCTATTTACCTTATATGCTCTGTGGTTCTTTACCATTTTGGAGTTTGAATCCCATAATTCAAGGGAACCAAGTACCTTCTCACAACTGATTTGCTTATGTATGCTATTTTAACCATATTTTGTGGTTCTTACCTTATGTGATCATTTGTTTTCAACTATATATACTCTTACTCTTGCATTAAACAAGACAAGTCGAACATTACTCAATTCTCTATATACTACTCTCTTGTGTTCTACTTCTCTTGGCTCTCTCTCTCGTCTCTATTGTTACTCTTTGCTGCTTACTATTAGTCGGCTGCTAAGCCAAGGTTAATACTATGCTATTTGCTACTCTCTTCTGCTGCTCTTTACTTGCATCACTGGTATGTCCTAGTTAATATTACTGTACTCTAAACAACATGCTTCAATTTTTTTAAGGTTCTTACTGTTTCTTTTGTGCTTCTATTTTTGGTTTTATTTCTTACCCTGCAACTAGCATGCCTAAATCCTTTTATGATCTCTCTTCTTCTTCTAGCTTAACACAAACTCCTGCTCTATTCTCTGTGGTTCATTAGGGCATATGGGATCATTTGACTATGTGGTTACTGTCTCTTTTCTCTTTGCATGTCTAGCATATTTGCGTTTCTTCTTTTTCATCTGTCTAGCCTCTCTTCTATGATTCCTTTAGTAGTCGTAGAATGTTTGCTATTTCCATGAGGGTATCCCTAATATGTGATGAACTTGTAATTAAAATTGATTATCCACTGCCCTATTGCTTGACCCCTGAATCCCCTCTCCTGTTTGTGTTTGTTTGCTTGGAACTCCACTGAGTTGTGATTAGTGTTGTTACTCCATATTTCAGAATTATTTCTTCTATTAGTCTATAAGTCATTTCAAATTTCCCTTTTCTTAACCTCTTTTAGTACTTCACAAAATTCCTAGATCTTTAGGTTCCACCCCCTCAGTGTGCGCATCGCTTAGGGACCATGAGTTCCCTCTGAACCTTGAGACACTAAGGTAAGGGTACTCTACACTGCACTTGTTTAACCATGGGCATTTGCTGGGTGCTGGTATTGGCCAGGGCCCTCACCAAGGCCTTTGGGAGCTTTGCCGCACCCAGGTTGATGTAAGGCTGTGAAATTGAAAGGGGTGAGTCTGGAAGATTGGGCCTGATTGAAGGCTCCCTATAGAATAACTTCTTATTTTCCTTTTCATTATTGTAATTCATTTATTACGGTATGTAATAATTTGTAAACGAATGATTGGGAATGGATAGTGAATATGGGGGGTTATGCATGCCTAGCTTAGGTAATGGGTAGAAAACATGCCTATAGGACCTTATTCGCTCATTTGTGCATTAGATGACATGCATAGGACATGCATTTCACATGTTAGAAATCTTGTTTTAGGACTTTCACTTTCAGCATGTTATTATATTCATGATCCTGATCAGTTAATAAACAAGCAACATCAACTGGCACAAAGTCATTGCTGCATTTTTCATCTTAGAAACCATGTTTTTTTAGGAATTTCTATGTGCATTAGATATCTTGTCGCTTAAGATCATTCACTCGTTTGAGTTGCAATTGTTAAAAGATCGGACTAGCCCGCTTGATCTAATAACCCCGTAAAATATGGATAATTTGTTTGACACGTTTTTCTGCAAGTATATCCCTTAAAATCATACTTAAATATGTATGTTCACCTTTGATATAATTAGGAATTATAGGCGACGCCTAGGAAAACCTTAGGCCTAATACGCATTAACATTAAAGCGATTATGTTCTTCTAGTTTTATCACTTCCTTTAAACATTTTGAACCATGATGTTCCTACTTTCGTTTATCTCACTGAAGCTCATTTACTTTATTAAAACTCCAGCTCTATATCTTAAACAATTTATAAGTTGTTCATTCGTACCCTCTTACTGATTTTCACTAATTCTTGTCCTATCATATTTTTCAAACTACTGGGTTTTCAAAATGCTTCATTCTGCTCTAAATCCTGCCATTTCGAATCCTTATGTCTTTCAAAGTCACTATGTCTGATACCATTTTACTACTCGTTTACTACATTTCTTTGAACACTAATAGCTATTACTTTGTGTTGAGCCACTGTATTTATTTACTTATCTGTAAGAAATCATTTCAAACCCATGCTTTAATAACTTTCATCTATGTTTACTAAAGCTTTAATCACTGTCTACTCCTAAGTTTGCTGCTGCTCCAGTCACTTATCACTACTTTACTCCCAAAATGGGCTCAAATGATTTCCTGCTATGTTTTCTTGAATGCTTTAAAACACTGCACTTCTAAGTTCGTACCATTATCTCTTATTGCGATATTTTTGCAAATCAGTTATTTTTTAATCATTCAATCTCAATCAAAACCTCTGCCCTCATTAAGTTTTCTTTTTCCAATTAGATTCTTTTGATTTACTATTTTTACTTTTTTCCTGTTTTAAACTCCTATCATTGAGACTTTAAGTGTGTATGAGACGTGCCAATTATATGCCTACCTGTGGAGGTATCTATGAGCCTTTATTTGTCCCTATGTGTTCCTTCATATGTGAAGTCTTACTTGTTATGCTTGTCGCCTAGTATTTTATCCTTTAAACCCAGGATGTCCAGCCTAGCACTCACATTATAGGATTAGTGGTCCTAATCACCCTCCAGGAGTCATAGGATGGGACGGGTAATGGTACACAATAAGCTTTCGTAACCAACATGTGCTTTAAATAACCTTACAGGGTGGGAAGGGTAGAATACGGATATGATGACCGGTGCGCTAATACCACGTGTAACCGCCTCCTCTAGGTGTGACATACCGGGTATTGCATTGAAGTGATCCGTATTACTTTAAACCTAGGACAATTCTTTTCAAATGTTTGTGTTATTCAAAAACCTTTAAAGATTTTCAAACTTGTTTTAAATCCCCTCATATGTGAACCTTATTTGTTACTTGCTCGCCGTTCAAATTCACAAAACTTATTGGCTGGGACCCACAGTTGTGGATTATGAGGGGTGCCTAATACCTTCCCTTTGGGATAATTTCAAGCCTTTACCCAATCTCTGGTAACGCAAACTAGTTCATGAGTTATCAACTCTAGGTGCCCTAACGCACCATAAAAATCGTTAGGTGGCGACTCTTCCTTAAACCTCTTCCTTTAAGGAGTTGTCCAGAATGTCATCAACCCGATCTCTCCGTACCTAACCCGTGCGATAGAAAAAGGGGGCGCGACATCTACTTCATTCTTGTATTGATTAAATGCTTCAATTGTTTCATCCTTACTATTAAGCAAATAAACATAACAATATCGAGTGCAATCGTCAATAAAAGTAATAAAATACTTTTTCCCACCTCGAGATGGTGTCGACTTCATATCGCAAATGTCAGTATGAATTAAGTCTAAAGGATTTGAATTCCTTTCAACAGACTTATAAGGATGTTTTACAAACTTAGATTCAACACATATTTGACATTTCGATTTATTACACTCGAATTTAGGCAATACTTCTAAATTAATTAACTTCCGCAAGGTTTTATAATTGACATGTCCTAAACGAATATGCCATAAATCATTTGACTCCAACAAATAAGAAGAAGCTGAAATTTTATTCATAGTATCAACAACCATTACATTGAGTTTGAAAAGGCCCTCCGTGAGGTAGCCTTTTCCAACGTACATTTCATTCTTGCTTACAACAACTTTATCGAATCCATTCTTCATAAGTAAAGAAGTAGAAACTAAATTTTTCCTAATAGTAGGAACATGAAGAACGTTTTTGAGCGTTAACACCTTGCCGGAAGTCATCTTTAGGAAAATCTTCCCATAACCTTCAATCTTGGTTGTTGAATTATTTCCCATGGAAATCTCTTCTTCGGGACCAGCAGTAGAGTAAGTCGCAAATGCTTCTTTGACAGCACAAACATGTTGAGTGGATCCGGAGTCAATCCACCACTCCTTCAGATTTCCAACTAAGTTGCATTCCGAAATCATTGCACAAAGATCATCAATGTCATCATTCTTCTCCACTATGTTGGCTTGTCCCTTCTTCTTATCCTATTTCGGGAAGCGACAATCAGGGGATTTGTGACAACCTCTTCCACAGTTGTGGCAGTTGCCCTTGAATTTCTTTTTGTTCTGCTCCTTAGTCTCTCCAGAAGATCTCTTCCTCCTCTTACTTTTTGGAGCAGTCTCCTCAACGATATTAGCTCCCATGATCGTTGAATTTCCACGAGACTTCTTCTCGGCTATTTTGTTGTCTTCCTCAATCTTGAGACGAATCACAAGATCTTCCAACTTCATTTCTTTGCACTTGTGCTTGAGATAGTTCTTGAAATCTCTCCACGAAGGAGGCAACTTTTCAATCATTGCAGCCACTTGAAATGCTTCATTCACGACCATACCTTCAGCAATAAGGTCGTGAAAAATAAGTTGAAGTTCCTGAACTTGGGTTCCCACAGTTTTGTTGTCTATCATTTTATAGTCTAGAAACTTGGCAACCACGAACTTCTTCAAGTATGCATCTTTTGTCTTGTACTTCTTCTCAAGTGCGTCCAATAATTCTTTCGAAGTATTCATCGCACTGTACACATTGTACAAGTAATCATCTAAAGCACTTAAAATATAGCCTTTGCAAAGAAAATCTGCCTACTTCCACGCCTCAACAATCATGAACTTTTCATTGTCCGGCATGTCCGCAACAGGCACTGGAGTCTCTTCACTAGTGAATTTCTCCATACCAAGTGTGGTAATCCAGAAGAACACCCTTTGCTGCCATCTTTTGAAGTTGGCTCCAGAAAATTTGCCCGGCTTTTCTGCCGGCGGAACAGCAGTCCGGATTGACGAGGCTATCGTCGTTGCCGCAGCAGTCGCAGAAGAATTTCCGTTATCATTTGCCATTTCTCACTGTCAACAACAGAAGAGTTCAATCAATGGCAAAACTAGAACAGTAAACAATACTGTAATTAACAATAAACAGTATGTATAATAAATAAAAACCGAAGGTTTTATATACTGTTTCACATCAAACGATGAAGTTTTTATGTTCTTCAAATCGTTTTTCTGAATTTCAAAACTCTGATGAAGTTTTTATATCTTTAAATCAGAATAATAAAATTCAGACGGAGTAAAAAACACAAAGGTTTTAATCTCCACAAACAGAATACAGAATATAATAAAAAATATAATTTCCTTAAGATTGTTACTAATCTGTATTGCTGTAAATTAAATAAAAGCATTAAACTTTCTGAAAACAGTATTGGAATAAATCGAGCCCACTGAATACACAGTGTGTCCTTAAGGAAATTATTCCCCTCAAGTACCCGAGGTTTTGGAATATATCCTCCCAGGATAGAACGATTTAACTCACCGGAGTGTTGGTACCAAAAACGACGGTGAACAACAAACCACTCGAAGGCTGTAAAACACAGTGGAATATTTTGAAGAAGAAGATCAGAAAATTTAGTAAGTAAAAATTTTGGGATTCAAGGCATATTTATAGCCAATTTTGTACTGTTTCTGAAAAGGTTTTGCAACCTTTCAGAACATCCATAGCTGTTGGAACAAGTGTGAATCCTTTCAGAACAGCCATAGCTGTTTTAAACAGGTGTGAATATTGCGGGAAGTTTAAAACGAATTTAAAATAATCCGGGAAAGAAAAACGGGTCGGACCAGACCGGGTCGCGGGTCATTCCGGATTTGAATTTTTTCGTTAAATAATTTAATTAATTAATTAAATAATTTGAAAGGAATTTTGTCCAAAATGATTAATCAATCAATCTTTGACCAAATCCGAATCCGAAGCCGAGCGAGCGACGATGACGACGACGCGAGGTTGCCTTCTTCTCAACTCTTTATGAGCTAGAGGAAGAGCTTCTCTATATATACACATAGATTTTCTTTTCTTCTTCCGATGAGGTACAAAGTGCACTAATTTAAAATTTTACTTCCCTCCATTTTTTTCCCACCATTTTTCATTCACTCTCTTTAATCTACACCAAACTTAAAATTAAGCTACACTAAGCTTAAAATTAAGCTACACTAAGCTTAAAGACCAACATTTATGTGATAGAATTCAGATTTGAGAGTAAAACTTTTTAATTTTGATCGAGAATTCTGACATAAAATCTTTAAGGGTTTTGAAACAAAATTTACAAAATAAAAAACTATATAAAAAACTTTAATTGTTATGTAATAATTAACAATTAAAAATATTTACTAATACATATGAAAAATTAAAGAAAAAACTGCTTGACTTTCGAAATCCGAACCACATTGATGATAGACTATAATTACGTATTTATTCGTTTATCGCACTCTAATTTTACTACAGTTTAATTGAGTTTGAGCTTTAATCGCTAGTGTTTTGCACTAATTACATGTTTTATGCCTTGTAGGAGTGATTCCGAGCTATGTAGATATTATGGAATAAATTAGAGCTATTTGGAGCTTTGAAGTCTGAGTAAAAGCCCAAGGAATCAAGTCGGGATCGTTTCCGAGGATCAACGGATGATAGTTAAGAACGAAACGAAGAATGGACCAGGGCTACAACTTTCGTGTTTTGCATTTTCCCGAATTCCCACTACCGCGGTGCGGATCGTGCCGTGCCTGTGTAAATTTCTGTTGCCCTCAAAAATTGCATGCTTTTTGAGGTTCCCCACAAGCACACTGCGTGGCGCGTCGCCCCATGCGGCGCGCCTGTGCAACATTTCCAGAGCCAGAGTCCTATTTCACGCGGGAGAAGGTGTTTTCGTCTGGGCCCCGACTTTACTTGGTATAAATACATGTAAAAATGTTATTTTTGTAACTTTGGACAGTCTTTTGACCTAGGGAGAGCACAGAGCCGCCGTGGAGGCCGGGTTTCATCTTTATTTTCCACCAAACTTTGTAATTTATATGTTTCTTTGTATGATTTGTTGTTTGGCTACCATGTCTATGTGGAGCTAAACTTCACGTTCTAGGGTTGTGGTTCTTTCATGAATATTGTTATTTGAATATTGATTTTGATTTCTTAGTTTATCGCATTGGTTTATTTATTCAAACTTGCAGTTAATTATTTGATTGCTTGATCACCAATTGAATACTATCTACGAATCTAGAGTTGAACTCGAAAGTGGGAGCTCTAGATTGCATTCGGGGAACGAATTCGCGGTTAGGATAGACATATACCTAATTGCCTTGCTTGGGGGATTTACAGGAATTATAAATGCGTTCTTGTTAGTTCTAATTCCATAGACATATAGGCGTTAGGTTAGCTTGAATAGGCGAGTAAGAACTCGACAGATTCTTATGAGTAATATTAACCATGTCAACCAATAAACCAGATAAGTTAATTAGTCAATTCAATTAAAGAATACAATATGATTGTTAAATATCCCATAACCCTAGATCGTTTTCATCACATTGATAACATAAAAATATGCTCTTCTTTTGTTCAAAGTTCACTATTTATTTTTCTTTATTTTAATTAGTTTAGAATCAAATACTTCTAGGTTTAATTCTTGTTTATCTAGTTAGGATAGTCTAATTTAGTTAATAGTTAATCACAAGTCCTCGTGGGTTCGACATCCGACTTTTAGTCACTTTATTACTTGACGACCGCATATATTTGTGTGTGCGTTTGGCCGCAACAAGTGGACTTGGAAATTAGCTAGTTTCTAGTTTAGACTTTTAATTACAAGTTTTTTTTTCCTTCTCTTTTTGTAAATATTTTATTTTTATATTTATTTGATTTTTCTCTTAGTGTGTTTCTAGTTCTCTCAGCATGACATATGCGGATGAAATATACGTAGGTAAGGTTATTGAGGAAGACACTTGGTTGACGGAAGACTTTTATGGCCCGTATTTTTGGGCTTGTCATGGTCTGGCCTCTTGCAGATTTGAATTTGAATATGGGAGTAAGGGTTGGTATTAGGACGGATATTCTCGATTAGGGGAATCTGCGGAACAACGTTGTCTTCTCACAACATTGGTGAATGATTGGTCCAAGGAGAGAGTTGATCTTGCACATAAAATTGATAATTTTGGCTTGGTTGTGAACAACTTGGATATATATTTGAGTGCAAAGGTTGATGCGTGTAACACCCAAAAATTTAATGATGAGTTGTGTGAAGCTAAAAAGTTTCTTCTAAATCAAATTGATGAGCTAAAACGAGAATACCAATCACTAGACCATGTTTTTCTTGAGGAGGACAATATTGAGAAGAGTGCTCTAGAGTCATATGAGGGAGTAGATAACATTACTTTGGGAGAATTGAGTGTATGTAAATATGAGGATATAAATAGTAGTACAATTCCAAAGTTGGAGCGTGTTGGTCCTCATTCTAAATATTTTTCGACGTTGTGTTTGGATGATGACATGGAAATCGAGTCATATGAGCCTTTGGAAGAGTCAATGGAAGAAGAACAAGCTGCTTACATTCTTGGATTTGTCGGGCCATAGAGAAAAATTTACATTCCATATATAAAGGCCGAGAAGTATAGAGTGAAAAAATTATTGCTTGGCCTACTTATTTTTGTATCCCCACCAATGGAGCATGGCCACAGACAGGATGCCATGTTAGGAGTAAAATTCATAAGTTCGAGGTGGAGGCAGAAAGTGGTTCAAGTCGTGCATTAGGCGCTTGTTGGGAGGCAACCCAGCTTTACTGCTTTCTTTTATTTTTATTATATTATGTTTGTAGTATTCGTTTTGATTTTGTAGTATTACTAGCACAGAGAGCAAAGCCATAGGAAGTTCACAAAAGCGATCCAGGTGGTGAGAACTATGTGTGGGGTGCCCACACAAAGGACCATGCATGGGGAAGGTCTGAGTACCTCGTGAGCCGTGAATGCTTTGGACTTTGGCTTTTCAGGGAGTTTCTGTGTAACGACCCAGCCGGTCGTTTTGCGTATTAGGGTCCCGTTTCCTTAAATAAAACCTTCCATGGCGGCTATTCATTCTTTATGACTCGCAGGAGCGGGTGGTTCGGGTTTTGGGAATGAATTGGATGGTTTAGGAACACTTGGTTCCTTAAGGCTGGCCTGTTTGGCCAAGTTTGACTTCGGTCAACACTTTGAGCAAACGACCTCGGAATCAAGTTCTGACAGCTCCAGTAGCTCCGTACAGTGATTTCGGACTTGGGTGTATGTTCGGCTCGGGTTTCTGATGACACGGGAGCGTTTCGGCGCCCAAAATGGAAATCAAGATTTCCTTAAGTTTAGAATTTGGCCTGGAACGGGACTTCATGCTATCGAAGTCCGAATGGAATTTCGAGGCCGGCAATAGCTCCGTATAGTCATTTATGACCTGTCTGCAAAATTTGGGGTCATTCCGAGTAGTATAGACCCGTTCGGCGCAATGTAATGAATTCTAGAATTTCAAAGTTCTTAAGTTTGATTAATTTGGTTTTGGGGTTGAATTTTGAGTTCCGTAGTTGTTTTTCACGTTCCGGAAGTTTGAGCGAGTCTGTATCATGAATACAGACTTGCTGGTGCCTTTGGACGGGGTCCCGAGGGGGTCANACGGATGCTCTACGCGTTCGCGTTCCCCATCCCGCGTTCGCGATGGGTTGGGCCCCCTGGCCTTCGCGTTCGCACCCCTCCAGCTGCGTTCGCGAAGGTCTAGCCTAGCTAGCCTGCAGTTTCGCGACCCCTCCCTCGCGTTCGCTTAGAAGGCCCTGTGGACCTGGCCAATTTAAAGCATCGCGAACGCATGCCCAGGGTGCGTTCGCATAGGGTAAATCCCTGGGTAGTGTATTTTTATAGCGGGTTTAGTTCCTTTTCCTCCATTTCCATCTTCTTCCTTGAGTTAATTGAGAGCTTCCAAGAGGACCATTCAACCTAGTACTTGAGGTAAGTAAATTTCTTATTAACACCGAGTTTAAACATTAATTTCTAGTTAAAACCTCTATTAATTTATCAAAATCATGGGGAAAATTGGGTAGAAATTCCTAGGGCTTTGATAATTAGTGAATTATCCCTTTTTAGCCATGAATTCATAAGTAAATTAGGTAATTACGATCCTTAGGCTTCGGGTAATTCATTCCTTCGAGAATTTTCATAATCCGAACGCGTGGGCCTGGGGACGAAATTTAAAAAACCTTCAAGAATACTATATTTTGGAATTTCTTGTTAATTCTTATTCTTGGAGCATAAATTGATTCAATTATGCTATGTTTGGCTAGTTGTGAGCCGTCGAGGGTAGTTTCGGCGCTTTGGGCGCATTCTTGATCCGGTCTTTGGTCCGAGGAGTGCTTCGTCGAGGTGAGTCTCATTTCTAACCTTGTAAGAGGGAATTCTCCCTCTAGGCAACCTTAATTGCTATGTGAACTTGTTTGGGGGCTACGTACGCACCGAGTGACGAGAGTCCGCACGTGGTGGCTATTATTGCTTCGTCCGGGTAGTTAGGACACAGCATGTTCATTGTTTCTTTTATAACATAAATATGATCTGTGCACTTGCGTGATTGGTATTGTTTTACCTAAATGCTGTGATACTTGGCTTGATTAAATTGTGATAAGAGAATTACAGGATGGGATCGGGCCGTACGCCACGGCAGAGTGAAGAGAGATTATATCATGGGATTGGGCCGTACGCCACGGCAGATTGATGAGAGATTATATTATGGGATCAGGCCGCCACGGCAGAGTAATGAGAGACGTATATTATGGGGATCGGGTCGTACGCCACGGCAAAGACTACAGGGTGGGATCGGGCCGTACGCCACGACGAAGATTACAGGATGGGATCAGGCCGTACGCCACGGCGAAGCGATGAGAGTGAGTACCATATGGGAGCGGGCCGTATGCCACGGCGGATACCAACCTTGTTTGATTTTGAATTGTTATTTGATGCCTAATATCGATGTACTTGGTTATTTGTCTTACATGCCTACTATTTTCCTTACATCCTCGAGTCGACTTCTCGTCACTACTTCTTCGAGATTAGACGGGATACTCACTGGGTACATATTTATGTATGTACTCATGCTGCACTTTCTTTTCTTCTGTACTTGACTGTACAGGTCTGGAGGTTGGTATGTCTGATTATCAGTCCGGTTCTAGATATTGACCGAGTGGTTATACTTCACGGTGAGATGTCCTTCCTGGCGACCTCCTAAAAGCACCCTGGAGTTTTTTTTGTCTTGTTTCTCTGTCTTTTGTTCAGACTGAGGCCCTGTATTTATTTTAGTTATTTTTTATTCAGTAGTTGCCCGTGACACTCGTGACACTAGTTCCTGGTACACACTTAGCGTATGTTTGGGTATTGGCCTGTATATCGATGTATTTGTTTATCTTAGCCCGGCTTTCGTTATGTTTCCACTATCGTATCAGGTTAATAACATTTTAATTTCTTTAAAACGGGTAATTGACGACTTGTTTAAACTAAACGGGAAGGGTGACACCTAGTGCAATCCGTATCTGCTTGCCTAACCCCGCTGTTGGGCGCCATCGCGACCTGAATTAGGATTTGGGTCGTGACAACGTGGTATCAGAGTTTTAGGTTCACGTAGTCTCACGAGTCACGTGCAAACCCAGTAGAGTCTTGCGGATCAGTACAGAGACGTCTGTACTTATCCTCGGGAGGCTATAGGGTGTTAAGAAACTCCTTTTGTTCATATCATATCGTGCAATCGGTGATGTACTCAAACCTGTTCTTCTATTCTCTCACAGATGGTGAGGACGCGTGCTTCACATGTTCCTGATCCAGGAGAGGCTGCTACCCCCGCCGCTCGAGGCCGTGGTAGGGACAGGGGTAGGGCTCCTGTTCGTAGTAGGGGGCGAGGGCATCCCAGAGCTGTACCGGTTGCACCGATCGAGGATCCTTATGTTGAGGAGCAGGATGAGCTGCCTCCAGTAGTTCCACCACCAGCTGATTTTATGACTGCGCCGGGCTTCCAGGAGGTCATGGGCCGTATGCTGAGGTTCATGGATACTATGTCACAGGCGGGTATACTTCCCTCAGATCCTGCTACTTCTCAGGCAGGAGGGGGAGTTCAGACCCCTACCGCTCAGGCTACAGGACCAGCAGCAGCAGTACATCGTACTCCAGATATTCCACCAGTGATTGGGGTTCAGCCTGGGGTGACAGCACCAGAGCACAGGCCAGTTGCAGAGATGGACCAGCAGAAGTTGCTGGGTAGATGGACCCAACTTGGCCCTCCGACCTTCGGGGGTGATCGAGGAGAGGGTGCACAGGATTTTATCGAGAGGTGCAGGGACAGACTGCACAACATGAGGATATTAGAGTCACACAGGGTAGATTTCACGACATTTCAGCTTGAGGGCAGAGCTCGCCGCTGGTGGCAGTCATATGTTCTCAGTAGGCCAGCAGGGTCGCCACCGATTACTTGGGAGCAGTTTATTCAGTTATTTTTGGATAGATACATTCCACCGTCTGAGAGGGAGGAGCTTCGGGGTCAGTTTGAGAGGTTAGAGCAGGGGCAGATGTTTGTGTCAGATTATGAGGCCAGGTTCTCAGAGTTGTCTCGCCATGCTCTCATGATATTGCCCACAGATGCTGAGAAGGTTCGACGGTTTGTGGCAGGCTTACATACGGGTATCAGGACTTCCATGGCCAGAGAGGTAGAGATGGGTACCCCATATCAGCTTGTAGTCGAGATAGCTCGACGTATTGAAGGTTACCGTGTGAGGGGTAGGGAGCAGGGTCAGCAGGGTCAGCAGGACAAGAGGGCCAGGTTTGCAAGCGACTTCAGAGGGGCTCCAGCTAGGGCCAGGGGTCAGTACGGAGGTGTCCAGTTCAGCAGGCCTTCCTATTCAGCACCTACAGTACCTCCTAGGGTTGTTCCAGTCAGGCCCTAGTTTAGCGCCATCCAGAGTGCACCGAGCAGTTACTCTAGCCATCAGAGATCCTCCAGATCTTATCCCAGTGCTTTACCAGAGGATTCACACCGCTCTTCAGCTATTCAGGGTTCCTCCTCTTCGGGGCAGAGAGTAGTAGTGCCAGGGGGTTGCTTCGAGTGTGGGGATCTGTGTCACACATGGAGGTTTTGTCCCAAGTATCGGGGCAAGGCCGTGCAGTAGAGCCAGAAGCCTATGATTACAGCACCAGCAGCACGACCACCTAGGGGTGGAGGTCAGGTTGGCAGGGTTCGTCCTAGAGGGGGAGGCCAGTCAGGAGGGGGTCGTTCAGCTCCAGCTCGTCCTGGGGGAGCTCAGTCTTCGGGTGCTCCAGCCAGATTTTATGCTATTCCAGCCAGGGCAGACGCAGTGGCATCAGATGCTGTGATTACAGGTATTATTTCGGTCTGTGGTAGAGAGGCTTCAGTGCTATTTGATCCAGGGTCTACATATTCATATGTTTCAGCATTATTTGCCCATTCTCTGGATGTTATTTGGGAGTCTTTGGGTTCTCCCTTGTATGTATCCACTCCTGTGGGCGACTCTGTAGTGGTAGACCGGGTCTACCGGGCTTGTGTGATTACTTTCTGTGGGTTTGAGACCAGATCCGACCTGTTGTTGCTTGATATGGTTGATTTTAAGGTCATCTTGGGCATGGATTGGCTATCCCATTATCATGTTGTCTTGGATTGCCATGCCAAGACAGTTACGTTAGCCATTCCTGAGTCGCCGAGGTTAGAGTGGAGGGGTTCTTCTGTTAGTGCCTTCAGCCGAGTCATTTCCTTCATGAAAGCTCGACATATGGTCGAGAAAGGGTGTCTGTCTTATCTTGCTTATGTGCGGGACACCACCGCCGAGTCTCCTACCATTGATTCAGTGCCTGTTGTTCGGGAGTTTCCGGATGTGTTTCCTTCAGATCTTCCATGCATGCCTCCAGATCGAGATATAGATTTCTGCATTGATCTGGCTCCAGATACTCAGCCTATTTCCATTCCTCCTTATCGTATGGCTCCTAAGGAGCTAAAGGAACTGAAGGAGCAGCTTGAGGAGTTGTTGGCCAAGGGATTTATTAGGCCAAGTGTGTCACCGTGGGGTGCTCCAGTCCTATTTGTGAAGAAGAAGGATGGGTCTATGCGGATGTGTATTGACTACCGCCAGTTGAATAAAGTGACCATCAAGAACAAGTATCCTTTGTCGCGCATTGATGATTTGTTTGATCAGCTACAGGGTGCTCGTGTGTTCTCTAAGATTTATCTGAAGTCAGGTTATCACTAGTTGAAGATTCAGGCTTCTGATGTCCCGAAGACTGCATTTCGCACCAGATATGGCCACTATGAGTTCTTAGTGATGTCCTTTGGCTTGACTAATGCCCCAGCAGCATTTATGGACTTGATGAATAAGGTATTCAGGCCGTATATCGACTCCTTCATTATTGTTTTCATTGATGATATATTTATCTACTCAAGGATCCTGGGAGAGCACGAGCAACATTTGAGAGTTGTGCTTCAGACCTTGCGAGAACAGAAGCTATATGCTAAGTTCCCTAAGTGTGAGTTTTGGTTAGAGTCTGTGGAATTTCTAGGGCATGTGGTGTCCGGTGAGGGTATCAAGGTTGATCCGCAGAAGATTGAGGCAGTTCAGAGTTGGCCATGTCCTACTTCAGCTTCAGAGATCAGGAGTTTTCTGGGTTTAGCAGGTTACTACCGTCGGTTCGTTGAGGGATTCTCTTTTATGGCCGCTCCATTGACTAGATTGAATCAGAAGAATGCTCCATTTTAGTGGTCCGTCGATTGCGAGGCGAGCTTTCAGAAGCTCAAGTCAGCATTGACTTCAGCACCAGTGTTATCATTGCCTTCTGAGTCTGGAATATATACAGTGTATTGCGACGCTTCACGCGTCGGGTTGGGATGTGTGTTGATGCAGGATAGCAGGGTTATTGCTTATGCTTCGCGGCAGCTGAAGGTTCATGAAAAGAATTACCCTGTGCACGATTTGGAGTTGGCGGCGATTGTTCATGCTTTGAAGATATGGCGGCATTATCTATATGGTGTATCTTGTGAGGTCTATACTGACCACCGCAGCCTGCAGTACTTGCTTAAGCAGAGGGACCTTAATTTGAGGCAGCGGAGGTGGCTTGAGTTGTTGAAAGACTATGATCTCACTATTCTGTATCACCCGGGCAAGGAAAATGTAGTGGCGGATGCTTTGAGAAGGCGGGCAGCTAGTATGGGTAGTTTGGCCTACATTGCAGCTGAGGAGAGACCTTTAGCCTTGGACATTCAGTCCTTGGCCAATCGGTTGGTAAGATATGACCTTTCAGGATCTCATCGAGTTTTGGCTCATGTGGTTGCTCAGTCTTCATTATTGGAAGAGATCAAGGCTCGACAGTTTGATGATCCACGCCTAGCAGAGCTTAGGGATACGGTGGTCCAGGGCAGGGCCAAGGAGATTACCTTAGGCGAAGATGGTGTTCTGCGACTCCAGGGTCGATTGTGTGTTCCTGATGTTGACGACCTGATGGAGAGGATTCTAGCAGAGATGCACAGTTCTCGATATTCTATTCATCCAGGAACGACAAAGATGTATCGTGATTTGAAGCAGCACTATTGGTGGAGGCGGATGAAGAAGGACATTGTTCAACATGTGGCTAGGTGTCTTAATTGTCAGCATGTTAAGTACGAGCATCACCGGCCAGGAGGCTTGTTTCAGCAGATGCCCATTCCTCAGTGGAAATGGGAGCGTATTACTATGGATTTCGTGATTGGGTTGCCTCGGACTTTGCGGAAGGTTGATGCGGTTTGGGTCATTGTGGATAGATTGACCAAGTCGGCACATTTCATTCCTGTGGCTACTACTTATACTACAAAGAGGCTGGCTCAGATTTATCTTCGCGAGATACTCCGGTTGCACGGTGTGCCGGTGTCCATTATTTCAGATCGGGGTCCTCAGTTCACTTCGCATTTCTGGAGAGCTTTGCACAGCGAGATGGGTACTCAGATAGACCTCAGTTCAGCATTTCACCCTCAGACTGATGGCCAGTCAGAGCGTACAGTTAAGATCTTGGAGGATATGCTCAGGGCTTGTGTGAGTGATTTCGGGGGTCAGTGGGACCAGTTCCTACCTATGGCGGAGTTTGCATACAATAATAGTTATTAGTCCAGCATCGATATGGCTCCATTGAGGCATTATATGGTCGGCGATGCCGTTCTCCGATTGGGTGGTTTGAGCCTGGCGAGGCCAAGTTATACGGTACAGATCTGGTGAGAGATGCTTTAGAGAAAGTGAAGATTATTCAGGAGAGGCTTCGCACCGCACAGTCTAGGCATAAGAGCTACGCAGATCAGCGGGCACGTGATGTAGCATTCATGGAGGGAGATAAGGTTATGTTGAAGGTTTCATTGATGAAGGGCATTATGAGATTCGGGAAGAAGGGCAAGCTGAGCCCCAGGTTTATAGGTCCCTTCGAGGTATTGAAGCGAGTTGGAGAGGTTGCTTATGAGCTTGCTTTGCCTCCAGCCTTATCAGGAGTTCATCCAGTTTTTCACGTTTCCATGATCCGGAGGTATCACGCCGACTTCTCGCACGTGGTTGATTACAGCACTATTCAATTAGATGAGAAGTTGCGCTACGAGGAGGAGCCACTTGCCATTATTGATAGGCAGGACCGCCAGTTGATATCTAAGGCAGTTTCTGCGGTTAAGGTCCATTGGAGGGGCCAACCAGCTGAGGAGGCAACTTGGGAGTCCGAGCAGGACATGCGGAGAAGATATCCACATCTATTCAGCACTTCAGGTACGATTCTAGACCCGTTCGAGGACGAACGTTTGTTTAAGAGAGGGAGAATGTAATGACCCAGCCGGTTGTTTTGCGTATTAGGCTCTCGTTTCCTTAAATGAAACCTTCCATGGCGGTTATTCGTGATACATGACTCGCGGGAGCGGGTGGTTCGGGATTTGGGAATGAATTGGATGGTTTAGGAACACTTGGTTCCTTAAGGCTGGCCTATTTGGCCAAGTTTGACTTCGGTCAACACTTTGAGCAAACGACCTCGGAATCGAGTTCTGACAGCTCCAGTAGCTCCGTACAGTGATTTCGGACTTGGGCGTATGTTCGGCTCGGGTTTCTGATGACCAGGAGCGTTTCGGCGCCCGAAATGGAAATCAGGATTTCCTTATGTTTAGAATTTGGCCTGGAACGAGACTTCATGCTATCGAAGTCCGAATGGAATTCTGATGCCGGCAATAGTTCCGTATAGTCATTTATGACATGTCTGCAAAATTTGGGGTCATTCCGAGTAGTATAGACCCATTCAGCACAATGTAATGAATTCTAGAATTTCAAAGTTCTTAAGTTTGATTAATTTGGTTTTGGGGTTGAATTTTGAGTTCTGTTGTTGTTTTTCACGTTCCGGAAGTTCGAGCGAGTCCGTATCATGAATACAGACTTGATGGTGCCTTTGGACAGGGTCTCGAGGGGGCCGAGTTAGTTTTGGATCCCCAGGAGCTGAATTCAACACCAGAATTTTCTGTATCTGGTTTCCTTCTTCGCGTTCGCGGGAGGATGGCCGCGTTCGCGAAGAAGGAATTGGGTAGGGGCTACGGATGCTCTACGCCTTCGCGTTCCCCATCCCGCGTTCGTGATGGGTTGGGCTCCCTGGCCTTCGCATTCGCACCCCTCTAGCCGCGTTCACGAAGGTCTAGCCCAGCTAGCCTCCGCGTTCGCGGGCTCTTCGTCGCGTTCGCATAGGGTCCAGCCAATTGGGCAAGCCCAGCTTCCGTTTGTCCTCGCGTTCGCGACCCCTCCCTCGCGTTCGCGTAGAAGGCTTTGTGGACCTGGCTAATTTAAAGCATCGCGAATGCATGCCCAGGGTGCGTTCGCATAGGGTAAATCCCTGGGCAGTGTATTTTTATAGCGGGTTTAGTTCCTTTTCCTCCATTTCCATCTTCTTCCTTGATTTAATTGAGAGCTTCCAAGAGGACCATTCAACCTAGTACTTGAGGTAAGTAAATTTCTTATTAACACCGAGTTTAAACATCAATTTCCAGTTAAATCCTCTATTAATTTATCAAAATCATGGGGGAAATTGGGTAGAAATTCCTAGGGCTTTGATAATTAGTGAATTATCCCTTTTTAGCCATGAATTCCTACATAAATTAGGTAATTACGATCCTTAGGCTTCGGGTAATTCATTCCTTCGAGAATTTTCAAAATCCGAACGCGTGGGCCCGGGGACGAAATTTAAAAAAATTTCAAGAATACTATATTTTGGAATTTCTTGTTAATTCTTATTCTTGGAGCATAAATTGATTCAATTATGCTATGTTTGGCTAGTTGTGAGCCGTCGAGGGTAGTTTTGGAGCTTTGGGCAGATTCTTGATCCGGTCTTTGGTTCGAGGAGTGCTTCGTCGAGGTGAGTCTCTTTTCTAACCTTGTAAGAAGGAATTGTCCCTCTAGGCAACCTTAATTGCTATGTGAACTTGTTTGGGGGCTACGTACGCACCGAGTGACGAGAGTCCGCACGTGGTGGCTATTATTGCTTCGTCCGGGTAGTTAGGACACAGCATGTTCATTGTTTCTTTCCTGCTATAACATAAATATGATCTGTGAACTTGCGTGATTGGTATTGTTTTATCTAAATGATGTGATACTTGGCTTGCTTAAATTGTGATAAGGGAATTACGGGATGGGATCGGGCCGTACGCCACGGCAGAGTGACGAGAGATTATATCATGGGATCGGGCCGTACGCCACGGCAGATTGATGAGAGATTATATTATGGGATTGGGCCGTACCCCACGGCAGAGTAATGAGAGACGTATATTATGGGGACCGGGCCGTACGCCACGGCGAAGACTATAGGGTGGGATCGGGCCGTACGCCACGGCGAAGATTACAGGATGGGATCGGGTCGTACGCCACGGCGGAGCGATGAGAGTGAGTACCATATGGGAGCGGGTTGTACGCCACGGCGGATACCAACCTTGTTTGATTTTGAATTGTTATTTGATGCCTAATATCGATGTACTTGGTTATTTGTCTTACATGCCTACTGTTTTCCTTACATCCTCGAGTCGACTTCTCGTCACTACTTCTTCGAGATTAGACGGGATACTCACTAGGTACATATTTATGTATGTACTCATGCTGCACTTTCTTTTCTTCTGTACTTGACTGTACAGGTCCGGAGGTTGGTACGTCTGATTATCAGTCCGGTGCTAGATATTGACCGAGTGGTTATACTTCACGGTGAGCTGTCCTTCCTGGCAACCTCCTAGCAGCACCCTGGAGTTTCTTTTGTCTTGTTTCTCAGTCTTTTGTTCAGACTGAGGCCCTGTATTTAATTTAGTTATTGTATATTCAGTAGTTGCCCGTGACACTCGTGACACTAGTTCCTGGTACACACTTAGCGTATGTTTGGGTATTGGGATGTATATCGATGTATTTGTTTATCTTAGCCCGACTTTCGTTATGTTTTCACTATCGTATCCGGTTAATAACATGTTAATTTCTTTAAAACGGGTAATTGACGACTTGTTTAAACTAAACGGGAAGGGTGACACCTAGTGTAATCCGTATCGGCTTGCCTAACCCCACTGTTGGGCGCCATCGCGACCTGAATTAGGATTTGGGTCGTGACATTCTGGTTCACCCTTGTTATTTTTGCGATATTTGTGCATTGGGGACAGTGCACTCTTTTAAGTGTGGGGTGAAAGATTCTTTGTGCTTTGTATAGTATTATATTAGTATATTATTAATTTCTTATCTTTATATTGTTAGCTAGTTTCTTATTTTTATTTACAGAGTTAGTAAAATTAATGGTGTAGTATAGTAGTAGTAATTTTAGTAGCTTAATTTTTTTTTTAATTTTTTTTTTTAAAAAGATTAGAAAAATTTGGCTTTTCCCGACGAAGGATTTCCTAGACAGTTTTCTTGAGGGATCTAAGTCTAACGAAAAAGGACAAAAAGATTTTCTTTGTAGGTAGTGTAATAATTCCCCCTTGGTTTTTCTTTGTGCCGCGGTTCTTTTCCAAGGGTTTTTTTTTAACCGGGTGTAGTTAGCTTTTATTTTGTTAGATTTAGGAAACCTTGTGCTATGTTTTGAATTAAAGCAATATCTCTTGACTTCGTTATGCTTTGAGAATAGTGAGCAATTACCTTAAATTGTATGATCTTAACTATGCTTAATTGCTTTGACTAGAGTGTCTTGATGAGTCTAATCCTGAGTGAGTTATGTGCCATGTGTGTGTGAGTTTTGTGTGTAATTCTATGCATTGCATTTGATGTCTAGAACTTGCCCCGTATGTTTGCAAAGCGAAATAGTAGTTTTGTTTAGTCTTGGAAGTGATATAGGCATTTCTTTGTTGAACCAGTTATATATTTTATCCGCCTAATTGAAGTTATCTTAGTTAACCCTTTGAGCCTATAATCCTATTTCTTTGGCAACCACATTACAAGCCTTACCCATTTGTTTGAATTAACCATCTATTTGAACCTTTTTACCTCTCATGAGCACTTGAATTGTTATGAACTTTGTAAAAGTTAAAGTGGAGGTTGGTTTGGTTTTTGAGTGGAACTAATGAAATAAGGATAAATGTGCAATATTTTGAAAAAGTAAGAGCCACTTGAATTAAAAAAATAAAGAAAAAAATAGTTGTATTGTTGTGCAAATATTCCTTAAGAGTGGTGACTCTTGATGTAATTGTGCTTAAAGAAGTATAAAGTTCATATATATTGATGTGAATGTGGAGTTATGGTTTGACATAAGTGTGGGGTTCGTAGATGTTTAAGTGTACGTATTAAAGTGCTTAGGGAGGTGTAGTCACTATTATATCAAAATGTATTCTACCCGACCCGCAGCCTACATTACAACCAATTAAAGTCCTACTTGATCCTAGACTAAGTAAGCTCGATTAGTAGAGTAGTACACTACGGGCAAGCCTATGGTGCATCTTTTGTGGCACATGAATGTTATTTATGAGGGTGAGTGAATTCTTTCTATCTTGAGACATCACAATAAGCGCTATAAGAACCTGAAGCTGATGGCAACACTAACACTGGAGCCGTGGTCAAGAAAATCTTGATCTTCTGGAGTGTATAGAGAGATATCACTTTGAGGCTAAGCAGGCAGGGGTACCTCCTGCGGGTTGTCCGAGGTATGTGATCTTTATGTTGATCTGTAGTAAGTTCTCTTTTGCCAGTAAATGATGTAGGTTGTAATTTGAGTTTAGATTGCTTGTGGGAGTTGGCATGACTATCACAATGGGGAATGCGAGATTTGCATACGATTTGAGGTGTTATATGGTTTGGGAAATATGAGCTTATGAAGGATTTTGTTGGATCTCACCACAGTATGGTGGCAGTGATAGCGTATAAGCATCGTGAGTTATTGTTTGCCTTGATCTTTGGCTTTGATCCAAGTGGGGGAGTCTGTTAATGACAAGTTGATTTCACGATTATGTGTTGTATTGGTTTCGGTTCGAGGTAGATTGGTGAACCAGTTATAACCTGCAGAGATGGGGTCTAGAAATGACTCGAGTAATGGAAATTTACTCGATACAGGTTGTAATGTACTTTACGGATAATGGAACTTATTGAATGATTAAGTTGTAATGGTCAGTGTAGTGTGTGCAATGTATGAGTGTGCTTGTGGCTTCAAAGGTGTGAATTGTTTTCCTAGTATGTGGTTTGCAAGCGGGGTCAGGTCGTTCTGTTTACTTAGTTAGTGCAATTGAGATTTGCGTAGAGTGGAAGACTCTCGAGAATGGTTCCGATGGGTTCAAGGTTATACGTAACAATTGGGGATCTTCAAGAGGTGTGTTTGGCTAGGAACTGAGATTTACGTTGGAGGGTGTCAATACTTGTGGCATTTCTACCTTATCATGGATTTTACACATCAGTATCAGAAAGGTGAAGGTGATGACTTTAAATTCGCAGGAAGTCTCTTCAGGGTAAGTATTTCTAATGTGGTGCATTTGGGGATAATTGAGGGAGTATTCAGCGAGTTATGAGCCTTAGACGATATATGTTTATGCTCGGGTTTCTTGCGGTGAGTCGGGATTGAGAATTACGGTATTATGGCAAGAAGAAGTATCAATTCGAAGGTAAGTCAGAAGGAACTTGGATAAATAGGACAGCTTGTAGTAGGTCGGATCAACACGATAAGGGATATGGTTAGTTCTTGGGTGTTTATAAGGTAATGAGTTGTTACATGTGTTTCTTAGCAATTCTCTTGGAATTTGGTGGCATGCGTAGCTTGGTTGAGTTAGAAGGATTCAGTCCTGGCAGTTTGGTGTTGTACAAATGTGATTCGGGAGTTCTTGATGGTTTCTACCACGGTTAGAGATGTATATTTCTACTAGCGTGAGGGCCATGTGATGTATAATGATTTTTCTTCTAGATGGGATCAAATGGAATGTTCTTGGCTAGTTGGGTACGTAGTTGTTTGTGGCTAGGAAGGGAGCATGAAGTTTCTCATATTTATCATAGGATTGCATGGCGTATACGGTATTTTGTGTATAGTGGAGAGTGGCATATGTGAGGTCACGGTTCAGTTCTGGAAAGAAGGTCAGAACTGGCAGTTTCAGATGATTAGGTAAAGGATACCACTATTGGGTGGCTGGATGAGAGTATACATTCATAAAGGACAATGTGTTTAAGGCAATGTGTTTGAATAAGGGTGCTTCATTGGTGTTATGATGCTTTCTTGTTGGATCGACGCTGATATTCAAGGTTTCTTGGTGACATAGAGGAATTACGGGGGTATCCCTCGTGGAATGATAAAGTATTAGGGGCGTGTTATATATTTGAGTGGTGGAATTGGGATCAGATATGGTAATTAGTGCGCCTCAAGGATTTTGAGACTGGGAGTTTTCATGAAAAGATTATTTTTGTAGTTGTGAACTACGAGGATGCGAGCAAAGCTAGTCAGGTGTTAGTATAAGTCATGATTCAGTCATTATGAACCGTTGAAGAGTTATCTACCTGATGTGGATGACCAGAGTTGATTTAGATTATTGGTAGGCCAGAATGGGTGTGTGTTCTACACTGAGTTGGAATGGTTGACTCCGAATTTTATTGTTGAGGGATGTACCATTCGATTGTCATTTAGCTTATTCATGTTTTGGAGTGATCTATGAGTTGCCTTTCGGTTTTTCGAGGTGTGGTGATCGTTGGTTATATGTGCATAGGGTGTGTTTCTACCGGGATTTACAGCGAGATTAGGTAAGGTAAGTAATTAGGTGTTGCAGAATTGGGACGTATTGGTAATGTTCTTTCTGGTTCTGGTGGCATGGTATCGTCCGATTTCCCCGTGGTTATGGCAATGCACTTTGAGTACTTGATGTCGAATCTCGCATGGTTATTGATTTTGAGCAAGGCGACTTGGAGTATTTCATGTGGTCCAGCGGTTGGATGGGATCATGCTTTGTAACGGAGTTATGTAAAGGTATGCTCCTTGGTGTCAGATTCGTGTGTTCCTATTTTACGGTGTGTGCCAGGGTTTTAGCATGATGATGTGATAGTAATTGTTAATGGCAGGATAGTCCTCTCGTGTGAATCTTCTATTTTATGAATTGAGCTCTTGGGATGTTGTTATTGAGTGCACGAGTAGCACAAGTTATGGCTCTGGATGCTATTGATATTGATCGGAGGAATGGTTGTTGGTTTCTACGTGTTTCTTTCATCATCGGCAGTATATGGGAGTGTTAGAGCGAGACATTACTTGATAAGAGGATATGTACCATTTTGGGTTTTTTTGAGCGGCCGTTGTGATTAGCAGTTATCACTATGAGTGCTTGAGTCATGCAGTGTATCATGGTATTTCATCTTGGGTTACGGATATGACTTGTTACAGTGTGCTCAGACTTATTCAGTTGTATTGTGGGATTTTGAGCTTGTAAATTGATTCAGAAGTGAAATGTAGTTCTAAGGTTTATGGGTCAAGATTGGATTTCTAAATTTCATCTGTGTGGCGCTAGCAGACCTATATGGGTCAGGGTGACGTGGAATCATCTTCGAATATGTGCATGGTAGGTTACACGACAATTTTGGTGGTGTTTGGAACAACTTTAGGCACGTTTGAGGACGAACATGTGTTTAAGTGGGGGAGAATGTAACGACCCGACCGGTCGTTCCGTAGAATCTGCATCTCTATTACTGTTATTACCTTATCATGCACTGGTTATACTGTTTAGGACGAGTTGGAGTTAGTTGGCTCGGGTTCGGAATGGTTGTAGTAGAAATTGAGACACTTAGTCTATAAAAATAGCTTTATAGTTGAAAAAGTCAACTGAGAAATGACTTATTGGTAAACAACCTCGGAATGCAGATTTTATGGCTCGGATATCTTCGTTAGGTGATTTGGGACTTAGGAGTCTGTCCGGAATATTTTTGTGATGTCCGGTGTAGAATTAGACTTGAATTGGCGAAAGTTAGTTTTTGGCGATTTCCGGTCGGCAGTGAAAAATAGGCTATCGGGGTCGGAATGGAATTCCGACAGTTGAAACAGGTTCTTAATGTCATTTTGGATATGTCTGCAAAATTACAGGTCAATCGGAGTTGTTTTGGAGAGTTTCGGCATCGTTGGTGGAATTTAGGAATTTCAAAGTTCATAGGCTTGAATTTGATGTGATTTTGGTGTTTTGATGTTGTTTTTGGTGTTTCGAAGGCTCGACTAAGTTCGAATGATGTTATGGGACATGTTGGTATATTCGTTGAGATTTCCGAGGGCCTCGGGTGGATTTCGAAAGGTTAACGGATCAATTTAGACTAGAAGAAAAGTTGCTGCATATTTTCACAGCAGCATGAACAGTAACTCGGGTGAACAGTAACTCGGGTGAACAGTAACTTGAGTGAATAGTAACTCGGGTGAACAGTACTCGGGTGAACAGTAAAACGCGTGAACAGTATTTAAATAAACCCTTCGTGACCATTAAACCCTTCTACACCATTTTTGAACGGGAAAAGAGCTTTGAGGCGATTTTGAAGAGAGGAAATCATTGTTCTTCATTGAGGTAACGACTTTGGACCCTAAAACTCGATTATTTGTGATTAAAGAACAAAATATCAGCGTTTAATTCATGAAAATCAGTAGAAAAAGGTGGAGTTAGGGCTTGAGATTATGAGACCTTCTAGGGATGATTTGAGGGGTCAAACGTACTCCGATTTTTGAGTTCTTTATATGTACGGACTCGTGAGATGATGAAGAATATTTTGATATAATGTTTGTCGAGTTCCGGGATGTGGGACCGGGGGTCGGGTTTTGACTGATTTCGGATTTTGTGCTTAAAATCGATATTTTTCAATTGGAATTCATTCCTTTAGCATAATTTGATGATAAAAATCTGAACTTGGTAGATTTGGAG
>ML282684.1:20104-55075 GCA_005239495.1 Nicotiana undulata | reverse complement strand
TTTAGGCAACTATTGAGTTGCGAAACCGATTTTTAAGCCTATGCTTAATAGTATTGATATATTTTGATATGATTTGGGCTGTAGCCATGTTTGGGGCCTAGAGTCGATCTGTTTACCCCTTGGGGGCTGTTTTTACTATTTTCCTCACTTGATATGTTATGATTTTCACGCAGTCTTTTCTTGATGATTGTTTTGACACTCAGAGTATTTTTGATATTATTTCTTGAAAATGAAACTTGTTTTTGGGTCGAGAACCCGGTATAATCATGGCCCGAGTGGCATGCTGATAGTGTCTGACTGAGTGAGGCCGAGGGCCAATATTGTGAGAATGTTATGATATGAGAGAGGCCGAGTGCCTGAGAGTGATTGATGTCATGATTTGGCTTATTTATAGCGCTTGGGCTGAAGGAGCCCCTCCGGAGTCTGTACACACCCCCAGTGAGCGCAGGTACCTACTGAGTGCGAGTGCCGAGTGATGAGTGATTGGGAGGCATGAGTGACAGTGAGGTTGCCCGCGGGGCTGATACTGAGTGATGGTGAGGTGCTGAGGGAAATTGTTACGAGTGATGATTATGGCCCGAGGGGCAGTTTTATGAAGATAGTTTACTGAGTTTTGACTATGGTTCACTTCATTTTTCCAACAGATATTACTGAGAGTTTTACTCAGACATATTGGAAAAATACTTGTTTCAAAGGATTTTCTGGAAATTGGTTTTCGAACTTATGTATATTGTATTGAGACTTGATGTTTTACTGTTTTGTGGATTGGTGTTTTGTGTTGTGTGTTTCATATACCTCAGACTGTGATTTATTTTCATTACTACTGAGTTGGCGTACTCATCATTACTCCCTGCACCTCTGTGTGCAGATCCAGGTACTGGTTCGGAGCAGTAGCCATCCGAGTTCGTTATCGTCAGCTTTGGGATTTCGAGGTAGTTGTCCAGCGTCCGCAGCTTCTCCATTTCCCTTCCTTTATTAGTATTAGTATTTTATTCCTAGACATTGTTTATGACATTAGCAGAGTTAGTTTTATTCTTAGATGCTCGTGATCGGTTGACTCCAGTCCTGGGGGGATTTGTTTAGACTATTGGTTTATATTATGGCTGCTTACAGACTTAGAGGAATTTTTATACTTCATATGCTGGTATTTAATGATATTGCGTAACTTTATTTAAATAAATGTGTAGTTATGTGATGGTTGGCTAGCCTAGTTCCACGATAGGCGCCATCACGACCTGTTAGAATTTGGGGTCGTGACAGTAGTACAACGGGCAAGCCTATGGTGCATCTTTTGTGGAACATGAATGTTATTTATGAGGGTGAGTGAATTCTTTCTATCTTGAGTTCCTAATTGTTCTTAAATTTTAATGTGTGTGGAACTACTCTCTTTTGTTGTGTGAGGGCACTTGATTCATGAAGGAAAGGTTTTGTCATTGACCTCTATGTTAGAGTAAGTTAGTGAGTTTTAAATAATGCGTGGTACGTGTGAGTCAAATCTTGACTTGAAGATGTTACACTCTTGTGCTTAGTCTATTTTAAATATTCTTGGTGTGATGAGTTAGGAGAGTTGCTTAGTAAGGTCGTGTCTATATAAAGTGTAGTTTGATTGCTCGAGGACGAGCAATGGTTTAAGTGTGGGGTGTTGATGATAGACTATAATTACGTATTTTATTCATTTATCGCACTCTAATTTACTAAACTTTAATTGAGTTTGAGCTTTAATCGCTAGTGTTTTGCACTATTACGTATTTTATGCCTTGTAGGAGTTATTCCGAGCTATGTAGATATTATGGAACAAATTAGAGCTATTTGGAGCTTTGAAGTCTGAGTAAAAGCCCAAGGAATCAAGTCGGGATCGTGTATGAGGATCAACGGATGATAGTTAAGAATGAAACGAAGAATGGACCAGGGCTACAACTTTCGTGTTTTGCATTTTCCCGAATTCCCACTACCGCGGCACGTGGAGCGGCGCGGATCGCGCCGCGCCTGTGTAAATTTCTGCTGCCCTCAAAAATTGCATGATTTCAGAAGTTCACCACAAGCACACCGCGTGGCGCGTCTCCCCATGCGGCGCGCCTATGCAAAATTTATAGAGTCAGAGTCCTATTTCACACGGGAGAAGGTGTTTTCGTCTGGGTCTGACCTTACTTGGTATAAATACATGTAAAAACGTTATTTTTGTAACTTTGGTCAGTCCTAATTATCTAACAATGACTTGTGATTAACTATTAACTAAACTAGATTATCCTAATTATCTAACAAGAATTAAACCTAGAAATATTTGATTCTAAACTAATTAAAATAAATAAAAACAAATAATGAACGTTGAATAGAAAGATAACATATTTTTATGTTATCAATGCGATGAAAACGATCTAGGGTCATGGGCTATCTACCATTCCTATTGTATTCTTCAATTGAATTGACTAACTAATTTATCTAGTTTATAGGTTAACAGGGTTAATATTGCTCATAAGAATATGTCGAGTTCTTACTCGCCTATTCAAGCTAACCTAACGCCTATATGTCTATGGAGTTAGAATCAACAAGAACGCATTTATAATTCCTGTAAATCAACCAAGCAAGGAAATTAGGTATATGTCTATCCTAATCGCGAATTCGTTCCCCGATGCCCAGGTTCAAGAACTTGCTCTACTCAATCATATATGCAATCTAGAATTCCCACTTTCGAGTTCAACTCTAGATTCGTAGATAGTATTCAGTTAGTGATCAAGAAATTAAATAATTAAGTGCAGAATTGAATAAATAAACCAATACGATAAATCAAGAAATCAAAATTAATATCCGAACAACAATAGTAATGAAAGAACCACAACCCTAGAACATGAAGTTTAGCTCCACATAGACATGGTAGCAAAACAACAAATCATACAAAGAAACATAAAAATTACTAAGTTTGGTGGAAGAAAGATGGAACTTGATGAATTCCGGCCTCCACGGCGGCTCTGTGCTTGTGTTTTCCTCTAAAAATCACGTTTCTTCCCTTCCAAAATAGGTTTAGGGTGCTTTTATATGAGTTTGGGGTGTCTTGGATTCAAAATACCCGAGTCCTAGTCGAACTAGGTAATTTTCACGTCACGAGCGTCCAAGGCAGCGTGGGGCGCTGGCCCTGGCGCTCAACAATTTAACAATCTGAAAATTGTGCCACAGCTAGCGCCCCACGCTAGTTGTGGCCCTCAAAATTTGACTTTTGCATTTTGTTCCGATTTTGCTTCAATTCGCGTCGTTTCATCCCAAATTGCATCCGAATGATTCCTACACATAGAAATACCATTATTTAGCACAAATCATCATATTAAACATCTCAAATCTATGAGACATGAGCAAAATGTGAGGCGATTTATACTAAAATATGCATACATTAAGCCGATTATCAACACCCCACACTTAGACTTTTGCTCGTCCTCGAGCAATGGAACTATATTAACACCCCCAAAACATGATTAACACTATGAAAGAGGACTTCACAATTAATTCAATTCAACAATTAATGAAGAAATTGAATTAATTGTGAAGTCATATTTCATAGTGTTAATCATGTTTTGGGGGTGTTAATATAGTTCTGTTGCTCGAGGATGAGCAAGAGTCTAAGTGTGGGGTGTTGATAATCGGCTTAATGTATGCATATTTTAGTATAAATCGCTTCACATTTTGCTCATGTCTCGCAGATTTGAGATGTTTAATATGATGATTTGTGCTAAATAATGGTATTTCTATGTGTAGGAATCATTCGGATGCAATTTGGGACGAAACGACATGAATTGGAGCAAAATCGGAGCAAAAACGCAAAAGTCGAATTTTGAGGGCCACAGCCACCGTGGGGCGCTGGTTGTGGCGCAATTTTCAGATTGTTAAATTGTTGAGCGCCAGGGCAAGCGCCCCACGCTGGTCGTGGCCCTCAAAATTCGACTTTTGCGTTTTTGCTCCGATTTTGCTCCAATTCGCGTCGTTTCGTCCCAAATTGCATTCGAATGATTCCTACACATAGAAATACCATTATTTAGCACAAATTATCATAATTAACATCTCAAATCTACGATACATGAGCAAAATGTGAGGCGATTTATACTAAAATATGCATACATTAAGCCTTGCTTGGTTGATTTACAGGAATTATAAATGCGTTTTTGCTGATTCTAACTCCATAGACATATAGGCGTTAGGTTAGCTTGAATAGGCGAGTTAGAACTCGACAGATTCTTATGAGCAATATTAACCATGTTTACCAATAAACCAAATAAATTAATTAGTCAATTCAATTGAAGAATACAATATGATTGTTAGATAGTCCATAATCCTAGATCGTTTTCATTAATTGATATCATAAAAATCTGTTTTCCCTTGTTCAGAGTTCACTATTAGTTTTCTTTATTTAATTAGTTTAGAATCAAATATTATTAGGTTTAATTCTTGTTTATATAATTAGGATAGTCTAATTTAGTTCATAGTTAATCACAAGTCCTCGTGGGTTCGACATCCGACTTTTAGTCACTTTATTACTTTACGACCGCGTATACTTGCGTGTGTGTTTGGCCGCAACAAGTTTTTGGCGCCGTTGCCGGGGACTTAGAAATTAGCTATTTTTCTAGATTAGACTTTTATTTTTTTTATCTATTCATCTTTTTTTCTTTTTTTGTTTAGTTAGTATTTTTTATTTATTTTAACATGGAATCTTGGAATGAAAATTATTCGAATGATGGTTATTCTTATTTTGATGATCCTTGTCCATATTGTGGAGGACCCCACTGGTGGAAAAATTGTCAGAATGTTCCCGGGAACGAGGTGTGTGCACAATCTCAATCCCTTGAGTGGAGTATTTGCAATATGTGTGGTGGTCAAGATGGCCATCGAGATGGTTGTCCTAATTCTTTTCATCCTTCTATGAGCCCTTATTATGATCTTTCTAATGATGTTAGTGAGTTTTATAGGGGCAATGAAGTGCACGATATGGAACCTGATGCATATATTAGGGATATTTTGAGGCAAGTAGCAAAGCAACAAGATGAACTCAAAAAGCTATGAAAAGAATGAGGGAAACAATCACAAGAATGAAGGCCAATATGGAAGAATTAAAGGAAGAGAGCGAGTACCATCTAGAGGAAAGTTTTGAAAAAAAGGAGATTTGAGTCAAACTTGGCTGGTAGAACAAGCTGAAAGATTGAAAATATATGAGGCTCCACGTGAGAAAATTACTGATGGGATGAGATACTTAATAGAAGGAAAAGCTGAATTGGGACAAGAGATCGACAAATTTGGCACAGCTATTCAAAACTTGGAGGCTCAATTGAATACAAAGGTTGATGCGTCTAATGCCCAACAAAATAATGATGAGTTGTGTAAAGTTGAAAAGGATCATACGCCAAATTGAGGAGCTAAAAGTGGAGAGTCAATCATTCAAGCATATTTTTGTTGATGATGCCCATGTTGAGAAAAGTACACTAGAGTCATGTAAGGAAGTATATAATATTATATTTGAAGACTCGAGTGTGTGCGCATATGAGGATGTAAAGAGCAATACAATTCTTGAGTTAGGGCGTACTGGTCCTTATTCCATACATTTTTCAACATTGTGTTTGGATGATGACATGGAAATCGAGTCATCTGAGTCTTTGGAAGAGCCAATAGACGAGGAATGGGGTACTTACATTCTTGAATTCATCGTGCCAGAGAGACAAAATTACATACCTCATCCAAAGGGCAAGAAGTGTAAAATGCGATATTGGTTGCTTGGCCCAGTTACAATTGTCCCACCACCCCGGGAGCATAACAGAAAACTTGATGCCAAATTAGGGGTACAATTCATAAGTTCGAGATGGATACAAAAAGTGGTTCACGTCGTGCCGCGACGTTAAATTAGGCGCTTGTTGGGAAGCAACCCAACTGTATTATTTTCTTTTATTTTTTTTTATCTTTTATTTTATTTTTATTATTTTGTAGTATTTATTTTGATTTTGTAGGATTATGAGCATAGGAAACAAAGCCAATGGAAGAGTGCAAAAGCGAGCTAGATGGTTGGAAATAAGTGTGGGGTGCCCGCACAAAGGACCATCCCTGGGAGAAGTCTGAGTATCCCGTGAGCTGCTGGTGCTTCGGCTTTTGGCCTTTCAGGGAGTTTCTTGTCCACCCTCATTTTTTTTTTTTACTTTATTTTTGCATTGGGGACACTGCACTCTTTTAAGTGTGGGGTGAGAAAAATTTCTTTAGATCATTAGTAGTATTATATTAGTATGTTAATTTCTTAGTTTTTTTTTCAGTTTCGTATTTTTATTTTTTTATAATAGTGTAGTATTTTAGGTGATTAATTTTATAATTAAAAAAATGAAAAAAATGAAAAATTTGGACTTTTCCCGACGATGGATCTGTTGGACAATTTTCTTGAGGGATTAAAGTCCGATTAAAAATACCAAAAAGATTTTCTTTTATTTTTTTAGGTAGTTAGGTAGTATCCCTTGGTTTTTCTTTCGACGCCAGTTATTTTCCAAGGGTGTAGCTCAAACCGGGTATTCTAGTTTAGTTTTTTTTTTCCTTTCTTAGGAGTAGGAAAAGGGAAATTGAGGTGCTTTGAGATACCTATTGACATGGTTGGTGTTGGCAAGTTAAGTTATGGCATGCGCTCTGTCTTCCTGCATATATGATTTAAATTGTAATGCCCAAGTAAATTAAGTACCCTACTCTGTGACGCCTTTTTCTCAGTTGATTGACTTGTAAGATACCTAGTGCATTGTTGCTTAAAATTTTCAACTTGCTAAGCTTGCTTGACTTGAGAGTCGCTCAGAACCGTCTTGAGTGAGTCAAGTGTCATGTGTGTGTAAGGATTGTTGATACTCTGTGCTATCCTGTGTAGTCTAGAACTTGCCCTGTGTGTTAATCAACGCGAAATCATTAAGTTATGCTAGTCTAGGAGATGATGTAGGCGTTTCTTTCTTGATCATAAAGGTGCTTGTCACTAACAAATAAAAAAATTCCGTTGCTAGCCCCTTTGAGCCTATAGACCATTTCCTTGGCAACCACATTATAAGACGTACTCCTAATTTGTTCTTAATTCGAGATTGTTGAACCTTTACCTCCTAAGTCACTTAGTGACTAAAAGAAGTAAGGTGAAAAATTGGGAATTGGCTTTCGAGTGGAATCATGGAATTAAGGTGCACAAAAATTGTGAATAAAATTCACTAGCTTATGAACTTCAAATTATGGAGTGTGTGAAAAACAAAGTGTTGCAAGAAAAAGCAAACGAAAGTTCAAATAATGTAAAAAGACACACATCTCCTAATCATTCTCACTCATGCTAGTGAAACCATAGAGGTGCTTAATGGAAAAGAGGGCTATGTTAGTTATGATGTATGACAAGTGTATGGATTGAGAAGAAATTGAGCTTGATTTTCGAGTATAGTGTATTAAAGTGCTTAGGAGGGTTAGTCACTATTCCTAAATATATCATACATGTCCCTTAGCCTACATTACAACCTTAAAGTCCTAATTGATCCTAGATTTGGCTAGCTTAGATTAGTAGAGATGTACACTACGGACAAGCTTATGGTACGACCAGGGGATGCACATGAATTCTTTGTGAGAGTGAGTGAATTTTGTTCAATTGTGTGATGTCCTTAATTTATGTTCAATGACATATTTGAATGTGTGGACTACTTTGATATTCACTCTTTTGCTTGTGGTGAGGGCACTTGGTCTCATGACGAATTGGTGATGTTGTACACTTTCTTATGTTGGGTGAGTGCGTGAGTTCAGGATGCTTAGTGGTAACGAGTCATCTTTTGAGAAAAGGTGGTTGTGGAGAGGTTGCTTGAGTTGATTGAATTGCTTGAATAATATTGAGTATACTTGGGCTATTTAAAAGCGGGAAGAATGTAAAATTGTGTGTTCATACTTAATTGCCAATATCGATTATAGTTAAAAGGTAAAGTGTTGAATTGAATTAATTGTGAAGTCCTCTTTCATAGTGTTAATCATGTTTTGGGGGTGTTAATATAGTTCCGTTGCTCGAGTACGAGCAAGAGTCTAAGTGTGGGGTGTTGATAATCGGCTTAATGTATGCATATTTTAGTATAAATCGCTTCACATTTTGCTCATGTCTCGCAGATTTGAGATGTTTAATATGATGATTTGTGCTAAATAATGGTATTTCTATGTGTAGGAATCATTCGGATGCAATTTGGGACGAAATGGCGCGAATTGGAGCAAAAATGCAAAAGTCGAATTTTGAGGGCCACAGCCAGCGCCACGCTGGCTGTGGCGCAACTTTCAGATTGTTAAATTGTTGAGCGCCAGGGCCAGCACCCCACGCTACCCTGGACACTCGGGACGTGAAAGTTACCTAGTTCGACTAGGACTCGGGTATTTTGACTCCAAGACACCCCCAACTCATATAAAAGCACCCTAAACCAATTTTGGAAGAGAAGAACGTGATTTTTAGAGGGAAACAAAAGTACGAAACACTCGGGAAAAATATTTTTGAGAGGAAAACACAAGCACAGAACCGCCATGGAAGCCGGGTTTCATCTTTTCTTCCACCAATCTTTGTAATTTTTATGTTTCTTTATATGATTTGTTGTTTTGCTACCATGTCTATGTGGAGCTAAACTTCACGTTTTAGGGCTGTCGTTCTTTCATATTTAAAAAAAAAAAAAAAGGATTTGTATGTTATGTGTGATGCATTTGGAACTAACAAACAATTTGCAAATTGGATGTCGAAAACGAAACATATTTTCATTCAACCATATGAGCGGCAAGTCTTTGGTAATCCAGACTACAACAAAGTACAAAGTTTAAACTAAACAGAAGACAAGCACCAATTTTAATATCCATATATATTTGACATACAGAGTCTAGGAAAATTCTACATATAGTTATTCCTTTAAACTGAAGCATATAAAATCAAATCACGCAGCCATGGTGGTGGTGATGGTGGATATTACTTGTGGACTTGGTCGTTGCTATTTTTGTCATAGTAATGATAAACTGCTGCTCCAGACAACATTGCCAATGTTAAAGCTTGTGCGTGCATTCTGTTTGTCAAAGTAAAATCATGTTAATTAGCACACATAATACTGATAGAGAATCACAATTAATTTTAATTTGATTAATTAATTAACCTGGCATGAATGATCCTAAGACTTGGCTTGAGTGGAGTTCTGGAACTTGAGTAAGCTAGTGAAGCACCAACAGCTGTAGCCCAGAATGTCCCTGTAATTAAATGGAAGGAAACCCATTTGAATATTTTAGACCATGAAAATATAAAAGAAAATGAAGACTAACCAATGCTGGTGAGTTTGTGTTCAGAAACCCAAGATTGTACGGCCTCCATCTTTGTGCTAAAAAAGAGAGTGCTATTAGACTGGATGATAGGAGTATTTGTTTTGAGTGGAAAGAATGGAGGGATTTGGTTGGTATTTATAGATGTTATGAGAAAAGAGGAAGTGGCTATTATATAGTATTAATTTGGTGTGGCCCCTTGTTTTGGATCTACTTTTCTTGATCCACTGAAAAGTAGGATTGAATAAAGTTAAAAAGCAGTACTAATTCTGTATGATTGAAAAGTGAAACCAGTGGGTTTCACTTCCCCTGGTTTACTCTATTTTCTACTGCTACCTTGCATTCTACCACAATTCAAGAAACACTTGACCTGCTATAAGCCGGTGGTTTAATTTAGGGCCCGTTTGGCAATAATTTTTTTTTTTTTTTACTTTTTCTGAAAAAATTTCGGTACTTTCTTTTTTCTAAAATTAGTGTTTGTTCATGAAAATTTTAAATTTTACTTGAAGTTAAATTTCAAAAAATTTCAAATTTTGAAAAACTCCAAAAAAAACTATTTTTCAAAACTTCCGCTTCAAATCACTAACACAAAAACTAAAAACAGCTCTAAATTATATTCATATCCAAACACAACCCTAATTTTCAAATATATACAAAATTTAGAAGTTAGAATATTGATCTACAACAGCAGCACAAAGGTCTCCACTCCTTTTCTATATCAGAAGTGTGCTATGGTTTCCTGTCCGATTCTTCTCCTAGGACAATAGGCAGCTCAACTTTAGATAAGAATCAGCAAGTCTTCGTCCTTATTCTTTCTGTACGTTACATCCTTCTTCTCATTCCCACATTGTTTCATTTATTACATTCATTAGACCCCACTAGAGTCTTTGAGCAAAAGCAATTATGTGTTGATCACTTGAACAACAAATACGATCTCCCCTTAACTTGGAATTAGGCCGAATAAGTTTTTTCAAGATAAAAATATTCTTACCAAGAACTTATATAAATCAAAGTATCTCTAATTAATTTAACCCAAGAATTTTCAAATATATACACAGCTCTTATTGATTATAAGCCTTAATATATATTTTTATTTTGATTTTAACCAAATAAATAAAAACTTAAGTACAACCTTTTATAAATAAATAATTTAACTAATTTCTCTATTTAAATAATACTAATGTAAAATGAACCTTAATACTATTCTTTTTCGTAATTTGATGCTCCAAAAGGGCTTTTGAAAAAAATTCTAAAAGAAGTTATTTACCCGTAAAACGGTACAGTTAAATTTAGATAATTGAAGAAATATATAACACTTAGCCTTGATAGAAAGACAAAATGACAGAAATAAAGACTCTGGTAGTGAAGCCTCCGGGCGCAACAGTAATAAGAACATGAACAAAAAATAAGAAGATAAAATTGAATAGAGCTTTGAGTAGATAGTAGTATTAGTTTGCCAGAAAATTCGCGTCCTTACAATGATAACAAAACTCACTATTTATAGCTACGTCTAGAAAAGGAGGTCCTAGGATCGTGCCCTTCTTTAATGTCAATTATTAGGGTCATTGATGAAGATGTAACGGTGAGCATAAATGTTAGATTTCTTGTAATGGGCAACATACTTAATGTTGCGGAATATTCTCCATTAAATGCTACCAAGCGAAGAGTATTTTTTGCATCCTTATGAGCGTTATTCTTTCTGGTGACAGACGGGATCGTTGTCTTCGGTTTTGGATATCCCCGTCTTAGCATATTTTACCTTATACAGATAGTTCCCCTGCTTTCCGGTGACATAACTTTGTGTCACCGGAAAGTTGGTAGAAACACTCTTTTGGCAGGATTTACTATGATCCCTTCTAAAGGCTTCTGACGGTTAATTAGACGCACGGCTCTCCGCATTTAATGCCTTAGACATGCGTCATGCCACGACTCAGCGCAGCTTTTGGCGATTATCAAGGTAATCATGGCCATGAATTTAGCCGCCAAAACTTTTACTTATACACATCGACCTTCTCCCCTTATACTCCATAATTTTCCAAGTTTTCTAAAACCTTTTTTGCTGTTAATAAACCTTTCTTTAACTCCCTTCGAACAAAAAAGCTTTTCTTTCATCCAATTCTTGCCTCTGTGCCATTTTGGCATGTTATTGTAAATAAGAATATCTATTTGCTTAAGTATTGTTTGAGTCTTTCTTTCGTCTGAACATTTATGCAAGTTTTAATCTTTGCATTCTCTTCTTTTTGCTTAAGAGTTTTGCGCAAATTGCGTCTTATTATGTGAAGCCTTAGGTGTATTTTTCCCGAAAGTATTTTTATTCGCGGCATATGTTCTTGTCACGATCCCAAAATGTCCAGTCGTGATGGCGCATATCGTGGAATCAGGCAAGCCACACACTTCAATTAATTTAAAATTTCTTTCAGAAAATCCATGTATTTGCAGTAAAAGTCTCATTTATAAAACATTTAAAAGTCGAAAATCATTAAGACTCAAATAAAATGAATCCTAGTATTGGTGTCACCGAGTCATGAGTTAATATAACTACAATGTCGAGATACAAAACTGACAATACTGTCTAAAATAACAAAATACGACAAGGGAGATAAGGAAGGAGAAAATGAGTCTACGATCGTCATCTGCTACCTCGAATACTCCAACTGAAACTCTATCGACACATCAGCAACCGCCAACGGGTCCCGATGTACCTGGATCTGCACACAAGGTCCAGGGGGTAACGTGAGTACACCAACTCAGTAACGGGCCCAAACTATGGGCTAAGAGGTAGTGACGAACTAAACCTGAGTAGATATAACAAGAAACAGTGTACAAAAATTTAGGTTATCTAACAGGTAATAAAAACAGGATAAGTTCAGGTACGAACAGTATACCATGTATAACTCAATATACTCTACATGCCAATGTATCAACTGTATGAAAATGCACATAGTGCTCCCACTCTCACATGCAAGTCCACCCAGTATTGTATATGGCTCTCAGGACCCAGAAAAAATCCATCCCGGAATATATATATATATATATATATATACATGTGACAGTAGTCACTCAGTATTGAGAAAGGTCAATCCAACCCCCACGGAGAAGATCCATCTCCAGGTACAAACACTCGGACAAGATCCATCCCTCAATATCATCATTGCGCTCACTAGGGGTGTGTTACAGACTCCGGAGGGGCTCCTACAGCCTAAGAGATATCATAAGCCAGATCCAGGCATAACCAATATAACATGTTGCGGCGTGCAGCCCGATCCCATATCTGTCACTCGATATCATGCTCTCGGCATCATGCAGTCATCACTCTCCAGTCTCGCTCACATGGGCTCACAATGCATGAACTAGCCTGAATCAATGATATAAAGTGCAATATCAACAATTACCGAGACTGATACATGATATGATATGATATGACAGGACGGAGTACATAATATCAATGAAACACATGAGATGACAGCAACAGACGATCGCTCGGGTCTCAACAATATCGGCGTGAATCCTTAACATAGTACTTAGCATGATTTCTAGCATGCTTACATTAATTACATTGATAGAAGCACAGGTATAAATCCGTAAAGAACTACTAACTGTGCCATGGGATGAACCAGTTCACAAATATCACGGTGCACGCCCGCACACCCGTCACTTGGCATGCGCGTCACCAAGTTCTAGCCACATAACACGTAGTTCGGGGTTTTGAACCCTCAGAACCAAGTTTAGAAGCGTTACTTACTCAAGCCGGCAAAACTCCTAGTCAGCAATGCCTTTGCCTCTAGAATCGGCCTCCAATCGCCCCGAAACTAACCAAAATCAGTACCATAACATCAATATATGAGAAAGGAATAAAACCTACGCGAAAATAATCAATTTACACCAAGAATCCTTAAATTGGCCAAACCCCCTCCCCCGGGCCCACGCTTCGGAATTCATAAAAATCACAAAACTAAAATCCTTGTTCACGCATGAATCTACCCATAACAAATTCATCGAAATTCCCAAAAGAATTTCTCAAATTTTCTTCCATTTTCTCCCAATTTTCATTCCAATTTCCCAAATTAAATGATGAAATTCAAGACTAAATCATGGAATTAAACCAAATTTGAGTGAAGAACACTTACCCCAATCACTCTACTGAGTATCCCTTCCAAATTTGCCTTCTCCCGATGTAACGACTCGACCGGTCGTTTTGAGATCTAGCGCATCGTTCAGTGGTTGGAAGTCATGAACAACTTCATTTCAGGTATTATGACTTGTGTGTATGGTCGGAGTTGAAATTCGAGAAGTTCGAAGTTTAATTGAAAGGAAAATTCTCATTTCGGAAGCCTTAAATTGGAAGAATCGACTAAGATTAGAATTCTGAGTAAACGACCTCGGAATCACGATCTGAAGGTTCCAGCAAGTTCGTATGATGATTTCGGGCTTGGGCGTATGTCCGGATCGGGTTTTTGATAACCCGGGAGCGTTTCGACGTATAATGTGGAAGTTAGCATTTTAGAAGAATTTCATAAATTTGGGTTGGAAGGCATTTCGGTGTTATTGATGTCCGTTTGGGATTCCGAGCCTGGGAATAGCTTCGTAGGATGATTTTGGAGTTGGGAGCGCGATCGAAAGTGCATTCGGATGTCCGGAGGTCAGTTTGAAGTCATTTGGCTAAAGATAGAAATTTGAAGGTTTTAAAGAATCCGACAGGAAGTGAAAATTTTGATATCGGAGTCGGAATGCAATTCCAGAAGCTTGCGCAGGTCCGTAATGTCGAATATGACTTGTGTGCAAAATTTAGGGTCAATCAGATATGATTTGATGGATTTCGGCATTGGATGTAGAAGTTTGAACTTAAATATTTGGATTGGAGAGCGATTCGTCGTTTCGATGTTGTTTGATATGATTTGAGGCCTCGAGCAAGTCCATGTCATGTTTTGGGACAGTTTGGTGTGATTGGACGGGGTCCCGGGGTCTTCGGGTGGATTCCGGTTGATTAACGGATCAATATTTAAAGTTTAAGAAAGCTGAAGTTGTTGTCATCTGGTGTGACCGCACCTGCGAGGCTTTGGCCGCAGGTGCGAGATCTTGGCGGCTTGGCTGGGTGCGTAGGTGCGATGTAATTTCCGCACTTGCGGAGGCGTAGATGCGGAAAGTGGGGCACGGGTGCGAGTTTTGGATATGGGATGAGGAGGCCGCAGGTGCGGGTTTTTGGGCGCACCTGCGGAATCGCAGATGTGAGAGGTTGGTCGCAGATGCGGATATCGTCCTGGGCAGAATGTTTTTAAAACGGGAAGTTTGATATTTCTTCTTCAATTTTCATTTGGTATGGGCGAGTTTGAGGAGCTTCAAGGAGAGATTTTCGTCAAGGATCACAAGGTAAGTAATTTCGTCACGTTTTTTAGTTAAATACAAGATCATTACATGGATTAGATATGAGAAATTAGGGGGGGGGGGATTGGGAATTTTGAAGGAAACCTAGAAATCGGGTAATTTGGATTTTAGCCACGAATTAAGCATGAATATTTGAATAAATTGTATATTTGAACTAGTAAAACTATGGGTAAAGTTTATCTTCGAGGAAATTTCGGAATCCGGGCACAAGGGCCCAAGGGCATTTTGGTCATTTCATTGAGCGGAGTTGGGAAATTATATAATTTGAATTTGTTACAAGTATTAGAGTGAATTTTCATTGCTTTTCCCGTTATTTGGTAGTTTTGGGGCGTTGTGCATCAAATTGGAGTCGTCGGGAGGGCTTGGAAGCCGGTTATGAAGTTTCGGAGCAAGGTAAGTCTCCTTTCTAACCTTGTGAGGGGGAATTGTCCCTCTAGGTGAACTAATTAAATATGTGTTACTATTTGTGGGGGGCTACGTACGCACGAGGTGACGGGAGTCCGTGCGTAGCTACTGTTATGCCATGTCCGGGTAGTCTAGGACCCACAAGCATGCCTTACCTGTTGTACTTGTGATTTTATCAATGACATTAGCCTGGTGTTATAATCGAGTTAGTGATAGAATACTTAAAAAGATCATAACTTATTTTCCTTAATTATTTGAGAAGAGAATGGATCCTTCCTTGCATAATTGTGTTCCGGATGAATCGGTGATATTTAAAACCTTATCAAATTTGGCAAATGAATTTTCAAAAATGATTTAAATACTGTCTTCATGTTCACCTAAAGAGAGTCTTATTATTTTCTTGAGAAGTTGTTTTCTTGATAAAAATATGGATTTATTATGTGAATGCGTATACCTACGAGCACCTGAGTCGCAGGTAAGATTCGCGAGCAGGCTAGCTTTATTATTATTATGTTTACCGCGTCGCATGATCGATTCGTGAGCGGGAAAAGTAGATGCATCTATGGTTCGAGCCGTTCGACCCTCGGCAGTGCAGAGTTTATTATTGTTGGTCTGCGCCGTTCGACCCTCGGCATTTTCTTGCACATGGTAAATGCTGCTTATTTTCCTGTGAATTATACTTGTTTATTGGCCTAAAAAGTTTGAGTTGCCAGCTAAAATGAAGAAGCATTTATGTGTAAAATGTGAAATGAGTTGATATTTCTTATCTCTGCTCATTATTTAATTGCCTATGATACTCATGCTTAGCACCTCACTTGATTATAGTTAATCGACTTTTAGCAAGTGTCTAATTCGACCTCTCGTCACTACCTCTCTGAGGTTAGGCGGGATACTTACTGAGTACACGTGATTTTCGTACTCATGCTACACTTGTTGTGCATTTTTATTGCACAGGTGCTTTCATAGCGACGTGGCTGGCTTGGAGACTTAGACGAACTGCATCATCCGGAGACGACCCGCAGCCGACAGAGTCTTCCTCATATGTATTTGTACTTTATTTTTAAAGTGCTTGTCCAATTTGTATCTCGGACAAGCTTTGTATAATTGTATAAATCCTTAGAAATTGCTCATGTACTTGTGACACCGAGTTCTGGGATGTATTTGGGCTGTATTTTTATTAAATTGGAAAAATAGACCGTTGTTGTTACTTAATGGATTTCTATCTAGTTACTGCGTATTAAAGTGAAAAGTAACGATTTCGAAAATGTTAAAACAGAAATTTATTTCAACTAATAAATGATTGGCTTGCCCGACAGTGGTGTCCGGCGCCATCACGACCTTGATAGATTTTGGGTCGTGACAACATGGTATCAAAGCGCTAGGTTCCCTTAGGTCTCATGAGTCATGAGCAAGTCTAGTAGAGTCTTGCGGATCGGTACGGAGACATCTGTACTTATCTTCGAGAGGCTACATGGCTGTTAGGAGTAATTTCCTTCTTGATTCTGCATCGTGCGATTCGATTCCTTTGAGGCTTATGCCTATGTTTCTTCCTACTCAATCTTATATGTCGTGAAGCGCTTGCTATGAAACATGGATTTGAGGAATCGAAATGGTGCTACGGATATGGTGCGAGATGTTTTCCATGTGTAGTTGGTTGGGGCTATTGTTGTTGCCCTGCAGAAGAATATTATGTTGTTTCAGCTCGGTTGCTGTGTTTTTGAGAACTGAGGCTATGCTCGGATTGTTATGATTCTTACGATTGGTTATCGCGCGGTGTTGATATGATGGTAGAATGATTTCCCATATGTCGGGGTAATGAATGACTTGAAGGGAGGTCTTCTCAGAGTGTAATTTTGAGATTTCAGTATTTTAGTTCCGGCGGAGGAAGGGCAATTGGACTGTGAATGTTCAAGTCTGGGGGATAAAGTAATAAGACTTGGTGTTATCAAGCGAGGTGGAGTTTTCATCTGTGATGTGGTATCGCTGTTTTGACCGAATAGAATGTGTTAAGTTCGCCGGTGTTATAGTTCTTCGGTTGCATTGGGTCAGAATGTTGTGAAGTAGTATTGAAGAAGCGGCTGTCATAAACCGTGGTGTGCGGTGGTTCAAGTATTGAATGAGTATTTCTAATGAAGGCAGCTCGAGAAAGATGACCTTCGGGGAGTCGAAGTTATGGTGATCTGCTGGTTCAGGTGTCGCAAGGAATGATATTGAATTGAGGCCGCAATTGAGAAGCATGCGATGAACGAAGACATGCGAGAAGTGTCAAGTGGCGGCTAAATCTCTAAAATGCCAGGCATCAGAGACGGAAGTCGGGTAGTTGCTTAAAGGAATGAGTTCAACTAAGTGGGAGAGTGGCAGTGTAGCCTATGAGTTCGGTGGTAAGACGGTTGCCTACCTTGAGGAGGAGTTGGAGTGATTTGAGAATTTTAGTGGACATGGATTAGGTCCACGAGCTTAAACTGAGATGTTGGTTATTCGGCGGAAGGTTGGATAATTGGATGCAACAGAGAGGATTTGTTAGGGATAAAGAAGGATGCAATATGGTGGTGAATTTGAAGATGTTGTGGCGCACTTAGTAGATGTCCATGAGGAGCGGACGGACGGTTAAAGTTGGTGAATGAGAGCAGGCTTAGGATGGGGTATTGATGTTGCAGAAGGTGTGCAACGCAGCGTTGTTGGAAGGCGTCAGTTGGTGATTTCCACATGTGGGTTATCTCCCTTGAGTAGGTTAGCGGTTGTGTGGTTGGCAAGTTTCTACGAGGGATCCTAGTGGCTATTCGGTAGGAGGCAGAATGTGTAAATGGTGCTAGAGAATTTGAGTATTTGGGGAATGCTAATAGGAGAATTCGGAAGAATTGGACGGATTGGTTGAGCAAGGTTATGTCAACAAAGGAGAGGGGATCTCAGCAGGGTCTAGAGTGGTGCAAGAGTAGCTTCGAGCTAAGTGGGGGAGTCCCACCACCTGTAGTTGGATTGTAGGATGGTGCTCTCATGGGGTTGCGGATTGTCGGCGTATTGGCAAGTTAGTACAACTAAGGAGAAAGGAGTAAAATGGTGATTTTGCGTGGGATTTGATGAATGTGTGCAAAATTTGGCCCTGTTGGACCAAGGTTAGGCTTTAAAAAGATTCAGAATTTACACTTAAGGCATAGGCAAGTTGTAAGGGTAGTGACTCAGTCACGTGCTTCGTTGAGAGCATGTTCATGTGCTAGAAGAGCCTTGGAGTTGATTGTATTCAGGGCCAGTCAGAGTGGGTGACTCTCAGCAGCAGTCCTAGTAAATTGAAAGTTAGAGGATGCGGTGTTTTAGGGTTTCAAACAGCAGTATGATTAAGAATCGAGCTTTTGCAGCGTAATTTCTGAGAAAGGGGAAATGGTTGGAGTGTTCTATGTTATTTTCAGCATGCAGGATAGTATTGGAGGAGTGAGAGAAATAAACTCCGGGTTGTATAAAGTTTACCAGTAGGGTATGAGACGGGTTGCGGGATTTAGGCAGCATGGTCTCGTGAATCAAGGTCACTCGGGATGAGTGAGGGTTGATTTTACTATGAGTTGAAGGAAGTTACTACTATCTCTGAGGCAATTAAGTTGATTAAAAGAAGATAGATTGGTTAGCCATGCTTGAAATGGCACATGTACGGTAGTGATCAGTTCCTTCGGTGTGATTGAGTATGTGTATGGTTTGTGCAGATGTGTCTGGGGCATGTCGGCCGTCGTAATAGATTTCATTGGAAGCATTCAAGTGCTATTGCCTGTCAGGTATAGGCGGATCTCGGAAGGTTTATAGTGGTTCAGACCACTACTTAAGGATTTGCATGTATTGTGATGGTGAGAATTCGCTCGTGTGTTGTTATGGTTCTCATAAATTGAGGTAAGTAAAGGTTTCTATGTGATGAAGTGTTCACCCTATTAGCGGTTCAGGAAGTATGATGGAACTTCTATGCTACTCCATATTGGCATGTTAGGTGCAGTAGTCAGTGTGGAGCTGGAAGTAAGAATCGGGAATGCGGCTCGGTGTTATCAAGGATGTCTTGAGCTCGGATGAGCAAGAAAAAGTGATTTGAAAGTTCAGAGTAAGCTGGTGTTATCTTCAGTGTCACCTGAGATCGATATTTGGTGAAAGAGGCTTTGTATCCTGGTTACGGGTCCTTGAATTGTTTTACAGCCTTAAGGTGGTCGGTGGTATGGATGTGTATACTTGTTACCTTGTGTGGAAGGCCGTGGGAGCATGACCGCGGGAAGATTGTATAAGTGTGATGTGTAGTCACTTGATTGGTTGATAGACCAAGTATAAAGGAGTGTAATATTTGCTTAATTGAGAATTTATGCTTGGAAGACGTTCGGTTCAGTTGATTGTGGATTGTGGGATGTTTGTCCCGGCTGTGATGGTTGTTCTTGTGTATTATGAGAGGAATTGGGGTATTAGGGACCCAGGTGAAGCTATTAGCCTAGTGCAGTGTGAGCAGGATCAGCTTGAGGGTTGTGAATGGATTCAATGTGGTTGTGTGCTCCACGTGAATCAGGTATGTTCATTTCTCTATAGCGCTCCTTAAGGAGGATGTGTTGGAATATTTGATATTGTTCCGTCTTCGTCAAATTCAGGTATATTATGATCGTGCCGTGCGAGTTGTGAAATGGCTTAGTAATTTCTTATGTGTTGAGATTCGGCGTAGTGATGAGGTTATGTGAGCAGGATGGCTCTCGAGATTCAGATTAAATATCGCACCTCAGTTGTGCTTGAGTTTGTAGCATTTGGCTCTATCAGTCTCCCCAGAATGGTATTATGCACTTAGCGTGCTTGTGACCGGTATTCAGTAATTTGTAATAGTGGGCGAATTCAGCTCCGTGTATATCTCCTTATGTGAATTTTTTATGGGACCGGGTGGCACGTGTCCACGCGTATGTTATTTGGATTGGGTTGCACGCCCGCAATAGTGTGATGTTGAGTAAGGCTCCTATAATTATTTTTCTTGTGTTTTACTTCTTATGTTTTTTTAGGAAATTTCATACTAGTTGCGTGAGTTGAGTAGTCCCTTCCTGAGTCATTTCTTAGGTATCATGCTCGAATTGTGGCATATTGGTGCATTGTGGCATCGTGTGAGACTATTGGTCATATTTGGGGTGATTGGTCGTTGGAACAGTTCATACTGGGTGAGACGAGAGTATTGAATCAGGTGTCAAGTGCGATGAGATTAAGTGAAGTATACTACAGGACAGTTACCCTCATTTGTTTGTAATGAGATGATAATTTTAGTCAAGGGGAAAGATTATATGTTCCGTTAGCTCTGCATTGGGCTAGAATTTCTGCACATCTCCTCCGTTGTGGTAGTATTGTCAGCATTATAGCAGGATGTATGTATGCATCTTACAGGGTGCATTGAGAGCATCAAATTCGTAGAATTTGGCTATTAAGGTTCAGGGAGCGTCATTGTGGTTAGATGATAGATTATGCGGTGTATGGTACTTATTCAGCAAAAATATGCAGTCATGTTTTGGTACCTCGTGTGGTAGTTGATACAGTGATTATACATTGGAAATAGGTATGGCAGAGAAAATTCATGTGTTGGAACTAGGTTCTGAGCTTATTGAATGGGTAAAAGTGGATATCTTCAAATTTGATCAAGCTAATGTGCTCAACGGGGATGTGGTAGCACGGGCAGGTACACGAAGTGTTACACAGGGATTCAGATAACTCAAAATAAGTTCTTGGAACGTTCGAGGACGAACGTCTGTTTAAGTGAGGGAGAATGTAACGACCCGACCGGTCGTTACATTCTCCCTCACTTAAACAGACGTTCGAGGACGAACGTCTGTTTAAGTGAGGGAGAATGTAACGACCCGACCGGTCGTTTTGAGCTATAGTGCGTTGTTCAGCGCTTGAAAGTCATGAACAGCTTCATTTCAGGTATTATGACTTGTGCGTATGGTCGGAGTTGAAATTCGGGAAGTTCGAAGTTTAATTGAAAGGAAAATTCTCATTTCGGAAGCCTTAAATTGGAAAAATCGAATAAGATTGGAATTCTGAGTAAACGAATCGGAATCAGGATCTGAAGGTTCCAGCAGGTTAATGTGATGATTTCGAACTTGGGCGTATGTCTGGATCGGGTTTCGGATAACCCGGGAGCGTTTCGGCGTATAATGTGGAAGTTAGCATGTTAGAAAAATTTCATAAATTTCGGTTGGAAGGCATTTCAGTGTTATTGATGTACGTTTGGGATTCTGAGCCTGGGAATAGCTTCATAGGGTGATTCTGGAGTTGGGAGCACGATCGGAAGTGAATTCGGATGTCCGGAGGTCAGTTTGAAGTCATTTGGCTAAAGATAGAAATTTGAAGGTTTTGAAGAATCCAACAGGAAGTGAAAATTTTGATATCGGGGTCGGAATGCAATTTCGGAAGTTTGAGCAGGTCCGTAATGTCGAATATGACTTGTGTGCAAAATTTGGGGTCAATCGGATCTGATTTGATGGGTTTCGGCGTCGGATGTAGAAGTTTGAAATTCTAAGTTCTTAAAGATTTGGATTGGAGAGTGATTCGTCGTTTCGATGTTGTTTGATAAGATTTGAGGCCTCAAGCAAGTCCGTGTCATGTTTTGGGACAGGTTGGTGTGATTGGACGGGGTCCCGGGGGCCTTGGGTGGATTCCGGGTGATTAACGGATCAATATTTGAAGTTTAAGAAAGCTGAAGTTGTTGTCATCTCGTGTGACCGCACCTGCGAGGCTTTGGCCGCAGGTGCGGCCTTGGGCGCCGCAGGTGCGATATCTTGGTGGCTTGGCTGGAAGCGCAGGTGCGATGTAATTTCCTCACCTGCGAACAGTGGGGCGCAGGTGCGAGTTTTGGCTGGGGGCTGGGAGGCCGCATGCGCGGGTTTTTGGGCGCACCTGCGGAATCGCAGGTGCAAGAGGTTGGTCGCAGGTGTGGATATCGGCCTGGGCAGAATGTTTTTAAAACGGGAAGTTTGATATTTCTTCTTCAATTTTCATTTGGTATGGGCGAGTTTGAGGAGCTTCAAGGAGAGATTTTCGTCAAGGATCACAAGGTAAGTAATTTCGTCACGTTTTTTAGTTAAATACAAGATCATTACATGGATTAGATATGAGAAATTAGGGGGGGGGGGATTGGGAATTTTGAAGGAAACCTAGAAATCGGGTAATTTGGATTTTAGCCACGAATTGAGCATGAATATTTGAATAAATTGCATATTTGAACTAGTAAAACTATGGGTAAAGTTTATCTTCGAGGAAATTTCGGAATCCAGGCACGTGGGCCCGACGGCATTTTGGTCATTTCATTGAGCGGAGTTGGGAAATTATATAATTTGAATTTGTTACAAGTATTAGAGTGAATTTGCATTGCTTTGCCCGTTATATGGTAGTTTTGGGGCGTTGTGCATCAAATTGGAGTCGTCGGGAGGGCTTGGAAGCCGGTTATGAAGTTTCGGAGCGAGGTAAGTTTCCTTTCTAACCTTGTGGGGGGGAATTGTCCCTCTAGGTGAACTAATTAAATATGTGTTACTATTTGTGGGGGGCTACGTACGCACGAGGTGACGGGAGTCCGTGCGTAGCTACTATTATGCCATGTCCGGGTAGTCTAGGACCCACAAGCATGCCTTACCTGTTGTACTTGTGATTTTATCAATGACATTAGCCTTGTGATATTATCGAGTTAGTGATAGAACACTTAAAAAGATCATAACTTATTTTCCTTAATCATTTGAGAAGAGAATGGATCCTTCCTTGCATAATTGTGTTCCGGATGAATCGGTGATTGGCTTGCCCGACAGTAGTGTCCGGCGCCATCACGACCTTAATAGATTTTGGGTCGGGACACCCGAGCTCTCTAATGAATTTTGGAATTATAGCCTAAAACCCTCATTTTTGAATTAAAACATTCTGCCCAGGTACTTTATTCATCGTGATCGCGGAAATAGCCACAGGATCGCGAAGCAAAAAATAATACTGCATGCACTTATACTCTACGCGATCGTGGAATTGCCTACGCGACAACATACCTCTACCTCCTAAACCAACACGATCGCAACTACACACACGTGTTCGCGAAGCACAAACGCCTTAGCTCCCCTCAGCTTCAATACTCTACACGAACGCGACATTGGGCACGCGTTCGCGATTCTCCACTTCACGCACTCACGCGATCGCGACCCACACTTCTGCGATCGCTTAGAACAAATTTCCCCTCTGCCCAATTAAGCCTACACGATCGCGCACAAGCCCACGCGATCGCATATAAGGAAACCAGAAAGGCTCACACTAACAAATATCTACCACTTCTAAGTCCAAGAATTTGGTCCACTAACCACCCAAAACACACCATCGGGACCTCAACCAAACATGCCAACACATTTCATAACCTCATTCAAACTTAGTCGAGCCTTCAAAAACCACTCAAAACAATGCCAAAACACCAAATCAACCTCGGATTCAAGCCTAAGAACTTATAAACTTTCAAATTTCGCCAACGATGCCGAAACCACCCAAACCACGTCCGAATGATCTAAAAACTTGCACACACATCCTAAATGACACTACGAACCTGTTCCAACTTTCAGAATTCCATTCCAACCCCGATAGCTAATTTTCCACTACCGACCGGAAATCGCCAAAAATCCAATTTTGCCAATTCAAGCCTAATTCTACTCCGGACCTCCGGAAAATATTCCGAACACACTCCTAAGTCCCAAATCACCTAACTAAGCTATCCTAGCCATAAAACCACATTCCGAGATCATTTACCTATAAGTCAACTTACAGTTGACTTTTCCAACTATTAAGCCAACTTAAGAGACTAAGTGTCTCATTTCTCTCCCCAACCAATTCGAACCCGAGCCAACTGACCCAACACAACATAAATGAGCTAAACAACACAAAAACAAAGAAGAAATGGGGAAAACAGGGCTAATCTCATGGAACGACCGGCCAGGTCGTTACAGTTCTTCCGAAATCAACCCTTTTACATGAGGATTTTTATAAGAGATGACTCTCTTATGTTTACGGTGCTCTTGAAGTGGATGTCTCCTATTCATTATGACACTAGAATTTGAAGTACTTGTTTAACTTTCAAATGACAAAGTTAATTCATCGTTCAGACAAGAAACAAGATAAAAACTAAATGACTTCATTTTATTCCTTCTATTTTCCAAAAGTACATAAGCATTTGTTACGCTGAAAAAAGAAATTGCCATTAGTTGTGGCTAAAAATAAATTGCCATTTCTTGTGGCTAACTTGTAAAACTTGTTTCTTCGGGGCTAGCCGCGTAGTCCCCGGTCCCGATGATACAACTATGTTTTCAGTTTTTGCTTCCCGATTGATATCCTCATATGGTTTCCCCCTAGTGTTTGAATGCGAAGAATGCGGATTGGAGCAGTGTAAGCCTTGTACCTTCTGGATCCCACTAATGAATTGTTAGATAATCCTTAACTCGATAACACACTTTACTTCCCCTCATAAATTCATGTTATCGAGCGAAGGACTATCAAGAAAACTAACCTCTAGTGGTTTGTACTTGTGAACGGTCGGGTAACCTTTGCTCGATAGCAAACTTAACTTCCCAATGGGAATTTTGCTATAGAGCAGAAGAGTATCTAACCGTCCCATAATGGATCTTTGCTTGTGCGCCTTGCTATTAAATGTCTTATTGATGTTGTTGGAGCTTTCTTTGTAGTATGTTTTATGTTGCTGCCTCGTTAAAAACCTTGCAAGAAAACCCCAATTGGGACAAAAACTGGACGAATGAAAAAAAAGAGTGTGGCATATACTTTCAGTTCAGGTGATGTTCATCAACGATAATTTCTTTTGAGGTGTGCCACGTTCCAGTTGATGGGCAACTTTTCTCCATGTTGGTTCTCTAATTCATATGAACCTTTCCCGGTGACAGCTGAAACTCGGTAGGGGCCTTCCCATGTTGGACCTAGCTTCCCTGCATTGAGCACCCGGGTGCTTTGAGTTACTTTCCTTAGGACCAAGTCTCCTACTTTGAAATAACTCAGGTTGGCTCTTCTTCGATTATAATACGCTCTATTCTCTGATATTGGGTTGTCATTCTTACATGCGCCAAGTCCCTGGTCTCATCAAGTAGCTCCAAGTTGACTAACATTGCTTCATTGTTTGATTCTTCATCTACTTGGAAATAACGCAAGGTGGGATCCCCTACTTCCACCGGGATTAAAGTTTCTGCACCGTACACAAGGGAAAAGGGAGTTTCTCCTGTGCTCGATTTGGTCGTTGTTTGTTATGCCCATAAAACTCCGGGTAATTCCTTGGTCCAATTAACTTTAGCCGCTTCCAACCTTTTTTTGATGTTTTGTATAATCATTTTATTTGTTAACTCCGTTTGACCATTTGCGCTCGGATCGTAGGGTGAAGATGTGATCCTCTTTATTTTAAATCTTCGAGGAACTTTGTGACTTCTGCACCGATAAATTATTGCCCATTATCGCATGCTATCTCTATTGGTATTTCGAACCTGAAAATTATATTTTCCCACAAGAAATCCACCACTTTGTGCTCGCCGAGCTTGATAAGGACCTTCTTCCACCCACATAGAAATATAGTCAGCCAAAATCAAAAGAAATCTTACCTTTCCGGGGGCCGCCGGAAATGGCCCGACGATGTTCATCCCCCATTTTATGAACAGCCACAGGGATAGAACCGAATACAACGGTTCTGCCGGTTGATGCACTAGTGGTGTGTAGTGTCACACCCCCTTTTTTACAACCTCACCTTACTAAACCCTCTTAAAAATAATAAAAAGGTTTTGTAAAGCTTGGAAGGGTTTTTCAATTAGAAAGTGACAAAATTTGTGTTCAAAAGGATTAACTCAGAGTCGCCACCTGACATTTGATTTCGGTGTGTCAGGTCACCATTTTTTAAAGAAATAATTTTTCCTTTTAAGACACTTTAGACTCCAAAACTAAGTTTGCACCAGAGTTCTAGGTAAAGGGGTTCATTTGACTCGGGGAGAAGGTGTTAGGAATTCCCCGAGTCCCGTGAAAGTCACAGTTGCGTACTCGATCTAGTGGGCTTTTAAAATATTCAAATTGAGGTAAGAATAAACACACACACACAAAAAAAAACATACAAGAGGAATGAGGTCGTCCTCACCTAATAAAAGAAAAATGAAAATAAAAACTAAAACTAAAAATAAAAATACTACGAATTCTACTTTCGGTCTCCGAATACAAATACTTGAGGGCATACCCCGGATAAAAATATATAAGAATTTCGTGGGGCATTCCCTGGATAATAAACTAAAAGAAACGACCTCTCGCCTCAAATAAAAATGAAATAAAGAAGACCTAAGATTTTTCTACCCGGGTGTGATCAGCCTAAACGTGCTCCTAGCGGGTAAGTGATAAAACAAATAAAATAAAAATAAAAAGAACAATTCGGCACATGCTTCTTCTTTTAACTTCTTGTTTCATGTATTTAGACCGAGCTCTATTCTGAAGCATGGTGATGAATTAAATACTAATGAGCTCGATCTTTCCCCGTCCCCACGATCCATGTTAACCCGTGCATTCAAGCAATTTCATGTCCAACTAGAAACATTAGGCAATTATCATGTAATTCATCATAACACATGAAAAATAAAAACACACATAACAAAGAGAAAGAGACGAGATGGACCTGAAAATTGAAGTTTATATAGATGAGAATTTTCGGCAGTAACACGAGAAAAATAACCCAACTGCTATGACCAAACCCGAAATGGTATTCAAACTCATATTTGAAACCACGAACCGCGATTCCGAACCTCGACGAAAACCAATCAAACTCCATTTTTGCAATAGAAATACGAAATTGAAAAAGGAAGAGACAGAAATATTTTTAATTTTTTTGTTTTCTGATTCTTTAAAATGAAAAATAACACTTGAACCAAGAACTAAATTCACACTATTTTCATCTTTTTTGTTCCAAAATTCTGTCCCGTTTTTTTTTCCGTTCCCTGCCTCTATTTCTCTGTCGCTGCTCATTTTGAAGGGTGGTCGTGTGGGTCTGGTGAAGGGAGGGGGGTCCGGATAATTTTTTTTAACAGAGGAGGAGGTGGTCAGCGGCTGGTTTTGTGGTGAAGAGCAGCAACGATGGGGTTAGAGTGTTGGTTGTTGGTGGTGTTTGTCGGCGAGTGTTGTGCAGCGCCAGTGACGGCAAGCGAGGGAGGCGGCTGTGGTCTTTTGTTTAGGCTTGGTGGTAGATGGGGGGTCAGCGGCTGGAATGGGTGGGAGTTGCTGCTTGGTGGGTGGCTGTAGGCGGGATGGAGGGAGTTCGATGATTTCCTCCGACAGTTTTGAGGTGGTGGCCGGCGGTGGATTGTAGAGGAGGGGGAAGTTGGTGACCGGCGACTCTAAGGTCTTAGGGTGTTCTGGGGTTCAAGTGGTTGGTGAAGGTGGTAAAGAAGGGGGAGTGGGTGGCAGCAGATTTCCGGCTTAGCCTTAGTGATGGCCGGCAGCAGCGGGGTGGAGGAGTTTGGGTGGTTTGGGACTGGTTTTTGAGAGAGAGATGAGAGTTAGGTTTTTTTGGGTGTTTGGAAGAAGAAAGGTGTTAGGAGATAGTTATTAGGTTAGCTGGGCTTGGGGATTATGGGCTAAGGGCCCGAATTGGGCCAAATTTTGGCCTAATTTATCTTTAAAAGTGACCATTTAATTCTACTAAGCTAAAAATATTTTTTTATTCTAAAATAATATACAATAAAATATTGAAATCATTCCTGATTAATTAAAATGACTATATTACGACATGAAACAATTTTTTTGATATTTTCAAGGATTATACTAAAAATAAAAATAAAGATAAATATTAGAATCCTAGAAAAATTAAAATAACTAAAATGAATAAATATATAAAATATGTGAAACTACTAATATATCTTGAAGACGTGGCGGGTCAAAAATTACGTGCTTACAGTTGCCCTCTTGCTTGGAAACACGAAGTGTATTTGTGCAAAGAATAATAAGCAACGTAATTGATTTATGACCCGACGCTTATTTAAAATGAAACACAGATGGACAAAAGATTGTGACTGACCCCTGGTATCTGAGCTGCCTGCATATCCTTGGCTATAAAGGAATCATGCCACATTTAGTTCAGAAGTGAGAAGAGCGATGCAGTATACCGAGGTGGAGAGCCGAGTGAAGTGTCGTCGAGGTTCCGGTCCGTGGCTCTTGTTATTACATCAAAATCAAAAAATAAAAAGACTAACTAAGCCTGTCAGCTATGAGTTACAAGATTCCTATCTATAAGTCATCTGAAGCTTGATCTTGAGTCTTGAATGGTTCTTCATGCAAACTTTAGATTTGAACCTTGACGCTTGCTAGTTGCAGGTGCTAGCTCATTCTTCTTCAGCTTTTCGGATCACGACAGGACATGCAAAGCTCGTGACTCAGTCATATCTTGAGCAATCCATATCTTGTCTTTGCTTCTGCATTTTGGATACTTCGTTTTTTTTTCTCTTCTTTTATTCTGGATTGAGACTACTTTTGTTGGTCATCTCGGATTATCGACTCGCATTCTTGCCGCGAGCTTCTACTACTTCTAACTTGAATTGAATTCTGAAATGACTTCCCTCATTCTCCAGGTGGTCACCTGCTACTGACTTGAAACTTGAAATAATACCGAAACGAATTCCCTCGTTCTCCAGGTGGGTGCCTGCAATCAAAACAACAAAACAAACAAAAATTTCTGCCTCGGTTTGCACTAGGAAGATTTGTGAGTTGTTAGCAAAATTATAAATCACCTATGTTATTGGTGCAATAATGAGAGTAAAATTGAAGACTTGTCTAGGATGCGCGTAACCTAGGGATGAACTCAAACGACTCAAACTAGGAAGTGCGTCTCCTAGGGATTAAACTTGAATGAACCAAACTAGGAAGTGTGTCTCCTAGTGGTAAACTTGAATGAACCAAAACTAGGAAGTGTGTCTCCTAGTGGTAAAACTTGAATGAACCAAAACTAGGAAGTGCGTCTCCTAGGGATAAAATTTCAATTTAGGAAGTGCGTCTCTTAAACATTATAACCTGAAAGACCCAGATTAGGAAGTGTGTCTCCTAGAGGTGAAACTTCAATGACTCGAACTAGGAAGTGTGTCTCCTAGGAATGAGCTTAAATGACCAAAACTAGGAAGTGCGTCTCCTAGGGGTAAAATCTCAATTTAGGAAGTGTGTCTACTAAACAAAATATAGCTTGAAAGACCCAGAATATGAAGTGTGTCTCCTATGGGTGAACTTCAATGACTCGAACTAGGAAGTGCGTCTCCTAGGAATGAACTTAAATGACCCAAAATTAGGAAGTGCATCTCCTAGGGGTAAAATCTCAATTTAGGAAGTGTGTCTCCTAAACAAAATATAGCTTGAAAGACCCAGACTAGGAAGTGCATCTCCTAAGAGTGAGCTTCAATTACTCGAACTGGGAAGTGTGTCTCCTAGGAATGAACTTAAATGACCCAAAACTAGGAAGTGCGTCTCCTAGGGTAAAATCTCAATTTAGGAAGTGTGTCTCCTAAACAAAATATAGCTTGAAAGACCCGGACTAGGAAGTGCGTCTCCTAGGGGTGAACTTCAAAGACTCAAACTAGAAAGTGTGTCTCCTAGGAATGAACTTAAATGATTCAAAACTAGGAAGTGCGTCTCCTAGGAGTAAAATCTCAATTTAGGAAGTGCGTCTCCTAAACAAAATATAAATTGAAAGACCCAGACTAGGAAGTGCGTCTCTTAGTGGTGATGTGTGATCTTCTTAATAGCCTTTGCGTAAGCAGAATTGGGGCATTACACCTGAAAATTCAAGCTTCGAAGCTTTGATATGAACATAGCCTTCATCCCTGTTTTCAGACATAGAAAACTTAAGAGTTTATAACATGATGGTTAGTTTGTGGCCTTGACTACGATGGCGATTTCTCTTGCACTTGTCACGATCAACTTGGACTTCAACTTGGAAGACAATGCTTGTTATCGGCCGACCGCTTTTCTGGACAACCCATATCCCAATAAATATTCTTGATTCGTTCAAGTCCAATACCTTATGCCCGATGCATTGCACTCATATTCTAACATTCACCAAATCTTTGCATTTTACATCAATCCCAAAGAACATCTATTATCACCAACTCAGTGCACACACACTGTGACTTATGCCAATTTGATGTGCTTGCCAGGCTTGACTTTTTGTGATTAAAAAGCCGGTAGAAGATTCGAAGTCATTTATCACTTATTTCGACAAAAAACAGACTCAAAAGGACTCAAACAAAACAAGAGGAACAAAAAAAGGATAAAAACGAGAAGAGATGGTATCTAACCAGGAAAAAAAATTATCTAGGAAAAAGAACAAAGTAGAAACTAATCTAATTTGAAGGCCATCTCCACTGACCATGACATGCATTTGGATTAAGCGTCCTGATCTGTCAAGCGAATCTAATCTTCAACTCTTGTTACGCCTCTAAGTTGTGAAACTAGGCCATAGCGCTCCAATTGTCCTATTTGATCCACAATCCTCAGTTGACTTGTAGTGCCTTGAAGGGTTTTCACCATCAAACCTCTCTCATTTTGCTCTTTTTCTCAACTCTCCGTCGCCTTACGGTGCCCATGAGGGTTTTCACCAATAAGACTATCTCATTTTATCATTTTCTCTCTTTGTGCTGAAAATAAGGTATTACCCATGATGCAGGAAGATCATACTTTCACCACACACTTGATTTGGCATTCTCAAAGATTGGTCAGAAGGTCTTTCTTTGGACCATAATGTCGGTTTTTGGACAGGGTTGGAAAAAAATGGTGGCATGAAGGCTCAAAATAATTTAAGATGAAAGGGTTCAAAATTACAACTTTTGGAATCAGATATTTTTAGCCATAATTAAAACTTCTTCCCCAGTTTCTTGTAGTCTGGGGATTTTTTTTTATGGGACCGAACCTCAGGGTAAGGCTGCCTACGTATCCTTAGAAGGAATCAGGTCGAACGTAGTTCAAACAGAAAGTTGGTTTATTTTGTTGTTTTTCTTTTCCTTTTTTTCTTCTCTTTTTCTTCTTTTTCTCTTTTTCTTTTTCTTTTCCAGTTCCTAACTCTACTTCTGATTCCAAAGGAGAGGTATGAAACAAAACAAATTAAGGCTCAAAAGGGGTAGCAAATGATAAAAGTGTTTGGGTAGCAGAATAAAATTCCTTCGTCATACCAAACTTTAAAAATGCCAAGTACAAACATGTAATTGAAGATAAGCAAGGAAATCATACATTGTATCTATTGATGGCATCAACAGAAACAGAAAGTGCCAATGAGCAATACCTTTGTCCCAATGAATGACCCTTGCCAGTTCGAAGTGGACTTGATTCAACCTTATCTTGATGTGGAAGAATGCATTTCAGCACTGATTGATCTACCTCAAACTGCTTGAGAGACATTCCCCTATTGTATGCTCTCATCAACCTCTTGATTTCCCAGACTAACCGCCGCAGTTTTACTCAATTCAAGCTTCAGGTTATCTTAGAATGCATGAATCTTTACTTGTTTCCTCAAATGCATCCTTTTATCATATTCAAAACTGTGTCATTGCTTCATGATTAAACTAACTTTCAAGACCATGCTGAGAATTATGCGTGCATGTCATGTCACTAGAGTCAGCATGAAAAGAACTATAAAAGGAAAAGTGACATAAATAAAAATTGACTAGAAATACCGAAAAACAGAAGATTGCATTAGGCAGATGGTGAAAAGGGTTTGAACAAAACAAGCAAAATAGACATAGGTTACAACCCTGGAACAATCCTAGATAACACTAGACGAGTTACTACAACTAAACGAACTAGGCAAAATAAGAAGAAGAAGGGTTTGATCCATAAGACAATATCCGGATTACAACCCTGAAATAACGCGGATAATAGAAATGACAACAAAATAAACCACCAAAACTCCTCCCTCGCTAGCCAAGAAAGGGGTGTCTCTCCAACTACCAAGCTCGACATCTTAGCCACTGAGTTCCACATCAATATTACCAGAACCTCCACAAGTCTCCATCATGTTGACCTTAGCAAATAGCTTTTGGGTCTGTTTTGCCAACTTGTTCTTAAGATCAACCTCTAGAACCAAGACTGATAGTGCTGAAAACTTTGCGGTAAGTGGCCCTCTAAGGGATTCTGAAGAGTTCTAATATTCCTTTTCCACACAAATCATGTCCACCATATGCGTCTCATTATGAATAGGCAATGGACTTTGACTAGTATATGTTGCATTTGATTGCGCGATAATGTCACCTGCATCAATAAGCTTCTGAGCTTCTCTTTTCAGATGCCAACATTTTTCTATGATTTGCCCCGGGCATTAGAGAAATATGCGCACCTTTGAGAAAAATCAAGTTTCTTTGGAAGGGGGTTCGGTATTTTTATCTGAATCGGCTTCAGCATGTCCAATTGCTTCAGCCTTTGGAATAGACTGGCATATGATTCTCCAATAGGAGTAAAAGACTTTTCTCTTTGTTGTTGCCTTCTCATTTTGTACTCCGGCCTTGATTGGTAGGTGGTTGATATGCTTGTAGAGGTGGGTAAGACATTTGTGGAAGCGGTGCAAGCCGTTGCGCGTTTCGTGGGTGTGGAGCATATGGTGGTGAATTGTGGATAGAGTACTGGGAAGGTGAGGTATGACTTTAGGGATTTTCTGGAGGAAAGTAGTATTGGTGAGGATTGTATGGAGTACGAGGATATTCATGGGGTCGGTATTGAGGCTGAAAGTGTTTAGCAGGAATGCCCACTGGATCCTGTCGTTGGCGGGGCTCAGCAACATCTTTTCTATCAATCGGAGGACTGACCTGAGCAACTTGTTCGTTCCATCTAAGCCAAAACTCCCTAAAACTTCCCTCGGGTTTCTTTTCCATCTGAGATAGGGGGAGCGGTCTGGATAATGTCTACATGTGATGACCCAAAAGGTCATCCTAAGTAATTCTAGCTAAATCTGTGTTCCGAGGCCCCGAAAGCCTCCGTTAATCTCACCTCGATATGCATGCACAGCCGTGCATGTAGCCGGGAAGTCTTTATGTTGAAATTTGATGAAAATAGAATTTTATGATAATTAAATGAATAAAGTTGACTTTGGTCAATATTTTTTGGTAAACGGACTCGGACCCGTGATTTGACGGTCCCAGACCCGTTATTTGACGGTCCCGGAGGGTCCGTAGGAAAATATGGGACTTGGGCGTATACCCGGAATCGAATTCCCAGGTCCCAAGCCCGAGAAATGAATTTTTAAAGAAAATTGTTTTCTGGAAATAATAAAGGATTTTGAAAATGAATAATTAATTGAAAACCGTGTTACCGGGCCCGTATGGTGTCCAGGCAAATTACCCTATGCGAACGCACTCAAGGGGGTGCGAATGCTCAGGGTAAAAGTGGGGTCTGGGTCAGGGTCCAAATTTCTCTATGCGAACGCACCACATTGGGCGCGAACGCGGAGGGTATGTTAGACAGAGTTATGCGAACGCACCACATTGGGTTCGAACGCAAAGGGTAGGACAGGCAAAGTTGTGCGAACGCGGGGTTAATGGGTGCGAACGCATAGGCTATTAGGGGGACCTGGGGCTGGGTAGTGTTAGGCTTGTGCGAACGCGGCCCCTGGCATGCGAACGCATAGGCCAATCTTTCTAACACTGTGCGAACGCGGCCAACGGGTCGCTAACACATAGTGTATTTTTGCCCAGTGATTTTAAGTGCCAAAAACAAACTTCATTACGGAATTTTCACCATATTTTCATAACTCTTCTTCTTCCCCAACCCACCTAAGCGACTTTTGAAGAACTTTTCCTCCATAGCTCCATAGGTAAGTGTTCTTAACATCGTTTCCTCTTATTTTCATCAACTAATCACTAGATTCTAGGCCTAAAAACATGAAATCAAAGTAGAAATTAGGGGTTTTGGATAGAGTTAGGTTTTTGGGAATTTTGGGTGATTCAACCTCAATTTGGGGTCGGATCTTAAAACAAATCATATATTTGAACTCGTGGGGTTATGGGTGATGGGGTTTTGGTCCGAGCCTCGTGTTTGGACCAAGCGGGCTCGGGGTCGAATTTTGGTATTTTTGGAAGAATGCTAGAAATTGAATATCTAGGATATGGGATTGTGTTATTGAGTCTTTATTGATATTATTGAATTAATCATGCCTAGATATCGTTGTTTCAGAGTTGGATTATAAAGGAAAGACGGTCTTACAGGGTTGATTGTTATACTTTGGACCGAGGTAAGTGTCTTGCCTAACTTTGGTGAGGGATTAGGTATTGTATGTTATGTGTTATGTACCTATCATGTTCAATGTATAGGTGAGGTGACAAGTACCTATACATTGCGAGTCAAGCATGCCCGTGAGTCTATTTTGATGATAATTCAGTTATTTCTTCAATGTTCATCATACTATGTAATTGCCTCTACTTAAGAAGTTGATTGTGGTTGATGTACTGGTTGTAGAGATTATGAAATGTTGGTTCAATTGAGGATCCAAGCATACAGTATATATATATTGAGTTGTTTGGTTATAGCTGAGACCTTTGCCAGGCAAATGTGTTGATTTTAGTTGTTATTCCCCATGGCGGGTGGTTATGATTTGAAAGTTCGGTATTCGATTTCCTTGACAAGTTGTTATTTATTGTTGATATTACTTGGGTGAGGAAGAGAGTAAATCACGAAGGGTGATGCCGTGCCATTCATTCATATCATTCCTTATTTATTTATTGCAATGTGAGGAAGAGTAAAGAACGAAGGGTGATGCCGTGCCATTCATTCATATCATTCATTATTTAATTATTGCAATGTGAGGAAGAGAGTAAAGCATGAAGGGTGATGTCGTGCCATTCATTCATATCACTCATTATTTATTTATTGCAATGTGAGGAAGAGAGTAAAGCACGAAGGGTGATG
>ML282681.1:0-40170 GCA_005239495.1 Nicotiana undulata | reverse complement strand
AGCCGAGCGAGCGACGACGACGACGGCGCGAGGCTTGCTTTCTTCTCAACTCTTTATTAGCTAGAAGAAGAGCAATTGCTTATATACCCATCAAAAGTCTTTTCCTCTTCCTATGTGGGACAATTAAGGAGGGAAACTCAAATATTACTCAAATATTTCATTTTTCCCCTCCATTTCCCATTCACCCATTTTAAGCATTAATATATCATTAATTACTTAAAAAATCCCAACAGAAACATCCATATACATTGTCGACTAGTTTTTCTGTAAAGGTGGGACCAATATGTTTTCACATGACAAAAGGCAAGCCACTTCCTATCCATCAGATGCCAGCATTATTGATAATTCTGTTATCTGTTTTACAGATGTTATGCTTGCAAACTTCTTAATGTTTTCTTTTCCCGCTTCTCATGAGTAGTAGCATAATACTATTTATCTAATTCTTTTGTGTTCTATTTAGGAGTTGATGATTGACAATATAGTTGTTCCAGTAGCAAGTGGTTATGGCCTAGAAGATGAGTACAAATACTTGAAAAGCTCTATCAAGAACTTTCTGACAGGTCCGGTCTTTTCACCAATGTAGTTTAAAGCAGTTTTCATTGACTAACTTCTACCTAAGGGGTTGTTTGGTAGAATGCATTAGAGAGAATAATGCATGCATTAACTTTTGGTATTACTAATCCCTTGTTTGGTATATTTTTTTCAATCTATGTATACTAATGCAAGTATTGATTATACAACCTGTTTGGTATTATCCTATGTATAACTAATACATAGCAAACCATGATATTAACAATACGTGGCTATTAATGGATGCATTGACATGGTTAAAGAATCCTTAAGTCTCTTAAAGGTAAAGAATATGGAGGACAACTTTTGTAAACAACTGATTGTTTTAAAAATGTGCAATACATTTTAATTTTTAATACACCACACCAAACAGTGGATAAGAAATAATCTCTGCATAACTAACGCTTGCATTACTAATCCTTGCATTACCAATACACTTTATTCAACACTATTCTTATACACCCTACCAGACGACCTCTAAGCAATTCTGAAGCCTCCTGCACGCATAATGTTACGATATGTTATTTAGATTTTGGATTGAGTAACCTCTTAGTCTTAAATAAGTTTAATTTGATGCACCCGTCTTCATCTATTCCTTTTTTTCTTCTAGAAAAACATGTTATTCTATTAATTGGGTTATATTTCTCAAATCTCTTCATGTCCAGTTTCATTTATCTCCCTTGCTTGCTTACAAAACATACTGATTAGTACCGGAGACTCATTCTCTGGGAGAAAGATTGAGCTAAACATGATGCATCGAAAAAGAAAATAGAGGAATCCCTGACTTTCCAGCCATCACTATTGTAATGGTTAAATAAAAAAATTTGAAAAAAAGAGTGCACATTGAAGTTGACGTCAAATCTCTCCCCGATGAAGCGAAAACAACTCTTACTCTTAATTTAGTGAAATTGTTGTATTCTGTCCTGGTGTGATTTTATCCGTGGTAAAAGGGTGATTTGTGATACAGGAAACGAGTTAGAGAAGTTGGCTCTTGAAGTAGGATTTTCCACTGCCAAACATTTTGAGATAGGGTTCGGACTTATGGGCAATTTGGTAGCCATCCGATAGAATGATTTCAACTGCTTCATGTTCCTCCTGCCTTCAAAAGCGAGAAAAGATGCAGTAGCAAGGGGAATGAGCGGTATTTTCACCAACAAATGTTTTAAAACTTTTTACATGGATTTCAATCATGCCTATTAGTGCATTGAGTATTTGCACATTGACTGACTGAAGATGTGTGATATAATATTTGTTGCCTGTGCGGTAACAAGAGGAATGAGTGGTTTCACCAATAAATGTTTAAAACTTTTTACATGAATTTCAAACATGCCTATTAGTGCATTGACTATTGCACCCTGGTTGACTGAAGATGTGTGATATAATATACTTTTCACCACTATTTGTTGCTTGTGTCCTAGTCCTTTCCCCTCTCTATGCTATGAAAGATGCAGTAACAAGAGGAATGCGTGGTATTTTCACCAATAAATATTTACAACTTTTTACATGGATTTCAACCATACCTAGTGTCACAGGGGTGATTTTAGTCAGTTCGAACCACACCTGTGCGGCAATCAAGTTGCGCGCTTAACTCAGCCTTTCCCGCACTTAGCCAAATTTCAACAAGTTTGGCCTAGACAATTTTTAGGCAGCAAAACAGTAAGGAACACAAGCCAATACGGGAAAACTCAACCTTTGCATTAATTTCGAAAACATACAAAGGAAACCCTCACTTGCTATGATCACAAGTCGATCACAACCCACTTTTGACGAAGAACACAAGTCGTTCTTGGCCAACACTAAGACCTGCCCAACCCTAGCCTTAGTCCTTTTTGAAACACCTTGAAACCCTCACGTTTCACTCTTGTTTCCCACTTAGTAATTCACACGAAATTACCCACACTTCTCTAACTAAGTCCATAAGGCCCTATTTATAGAACATATGCAGCCTTTGAGACTTGACAGCACATTGACACTTGTCGTCGACAGCTTTTGCCACTTCTCGGGCTAAGTTTAAATCTGATCCTAACTTGTAGTTGACATCCCCAACTACTTAGGCCATTATACACGAAATGGAATCATGAATACAAGCATAATCAGTTCATGGGAGATCATGGGGACAAGGAGTTACGAAATGTAACCGCCAACTACTTTGGCATGTGCCTTTTGACTTGGTCAGTCATGCTCCATGCCCAAGGCTTGCTTTGTGCAAGGCCTTAGCTCATTTTGACATTGCTCCGCACCAATGTCTTGCCCGCAATCCGCCGCCATGACTTTGCCGCACACGCCCGACGCTGCTGCCGCCCGCACACTGCCTTGGCCGAGTTTTCTGCCTTGCCCATGTCAATCCTCATTTCCCTCTTGCCATTGCTTGTATTTTCCTTCACATAGCCTTGCCTTAGCTATTGAAAGCCTTTGCCATTAACTCGCATTTCCTTCTTGCCTTAGCTTAGCCCGCACTTAACTGCCACAACCCAAAGTGCCATTGCCACTGATTTTGGCGCGCATGCCGTGTCATGCCGCCCTAACATCACCCATACTGTTTTGTCAAGCCCTTTCCAAGCATGTCTTGCCCGTGCCAAGACCTTGGCCAATACTTGCCCACAACAGCCCTCATGTCAATGCCTTGTCTGTCGCCCGCATGATCGTTTTGCCCGCGCATAGGCCATGGCAAGGCCATCACGCCGAATCCTTGCCACAGCCGCGCCAACGCCCGATGACAAAGAGTTGGTTCCTAACAAACCACCCACACCCTTTGAAATCGACGTCCTCGTCGAGCCAACTCAATTAATCAACCCCAAGGAGTTGTTGACATACAACGCCCCTGGTCCGTCTTTCACTTCTGCCACAATGGCATTTGCTTCCGCCACTTGTTCCTGTCTTTTCGCAGCCAACATAACATTCACCCTCGCCTGCACCGGACAATCCTTCTTCAAGTGCGGTCCACCACAAGTGAAGAAGCCTTTGAACTTGCCGCTTCTTTCCTTTCCATAGGAAGTCTCCGCTTGCCTCCCGTTCTTGGCAAACCCTTCTGTTTCGGCAGCTTGGCCTTTCACATTTTTCTTCCATTCCCTCGCCTTGTCTTTCCTCCTATCATATTTTGAAGATTCAGCAGGGTCATCACTTAAATTGAAATCCGCCAATGCATCTGCCGCCGCAATAGCTGTAGAGAGGTTTTGCACATTCTGCCTCCTCAACTCTGATGCCCATCCCTTCAATCCGCTCATGAAGTAATGCAGCTTGTCTTCTTCTGCCATATTACTTACATTCAGCATGAAGGACGAAAATTCCTTGACATACTCCCTCACCGTGCCACTTTGTTTTAAGCGACGCAACCCATCTCTTGCAACCCATGACGAGTTGGTAGGAAGGATTTGAGATTTTAATTCCTTCTTCAGCATCTCTCAAGTTTCAATCCTTGGCAAACCAGCATTTTCTACTTCCACGACTCGTGTACGCCACCACACTTTTGCATCATCCGTCAAGTACATAGGTGTAATGGTCACCTTTTCATTATCCGGCAAACGAGTAGCTTGAAAATACTGCTCCATATCCCACAAGAATTTTTCCAGCTCTTTGGCACTTCTTGCACCCCCATAAGCCTTTGGCTCCGAAATTCTGACTTTGGTGCGTTCATCGCTTCTAAGGGTAGTATTCTGCATTGCCTTTCGAAGTTGATACACCTCCTCACGTAGTTCTTCCTTTTCTTGCCGTACCAAGGCCATTTCTGCCAGCGTGGTTTCATGCCTCGCTGCATAATCTGCCTCTAAACGTGCCATCCTTGCAAGAACAAAAGAATCTAATCCAATTTCAAGAGCCTGCCCAACGAGTGCTTCCAATTGTTCCACTCTTTGGCGCAGTTCAACATTCGTGCCACCAGCCATGCCTTCAAACAACACCACGTAATCTGCCACCGGTCTTCTTGCCACTACCACGAACCTGCTCCGCTCTGATACCAGTTGTCACAGGGGTGATTTTAGTCAGTCCGAACCACACCCGTGCGGCAGTCAAGTTGCGCGCTTGACTCAGCCTTTTCCCACACTTAGCCAAATTTCAGCAAATTTGGCCTAGACAATTTTTAGGCAGCAAAACAGTAAGGAACACAAGCCAATACGGGAAAACCCAACTTTTGCATTAATTTCGAAAACATACAAAGGAAACCCTCACTTGCTATGATCACAAGTCGATCACAACCCACTTTTGACGAAGAACCCAAGTCGTTCTTGGCCAACACTAAGACCTGCCCAAGCCTAGACTTAGTCCCTTTTGAAACACCTTGAAACCCTCCCGTTTCACTCTTGTTTCCCACTTAGTAATTCACACGAAATTACCCACACTTCTCTGACTAAGTCCATAAGGCCCTATTTATAGAACATAGGCAGCCTTTGGGACTTGACAGCACATTGACACTTGTCGTCGACAACTCGGGCTAAGTTTAAATCTGATCCTAACTTGTAGTTGACATCCCCAACTACTTAGGCCATTATACACGAAATGGGATCATGGATACAAGCATAATCAGTTCATGGGAGATCATGGGGACAAGGAGTTATGAAATGTAACCGCCAGCTACTTTGGCATGTGCCTTGCACGTGCCTTTTGACTTGGTCAGCCATGCTCCACGCCCAAGGCTTTCTTTGTGCCAAGCCTTAGCTTATTTTGACATTGCTCCGCACCAATGTCTTGCCCGCAATCCGCCGCCATGACTTTGCCGCACACACCCGACGCCCGACGCCGCTGCCGCCCGCACACTGCCTTGGCCGAGTTTTCTACCTTTCCCATGTCAATCCTCATTTCCCTCGTGCCATTGGTTGTATTTTCCTTCACATAGCCTTGCCTTAGCTATTGAAAGCCTTTTTCATTAACCCGCATTTCCGTCTTGCCTTAGTTTAGCCCGCACTTAGCTGCCACAACCCAAAGTGCCATTGCCACTGATTTTGGCGCGCATGCCGTGCAATGCCGCCCTAACATCCTCCATACTGTTTTGTCAAGCCCTTTCCAAGCATGTCTTGCCCGTGCCAAGACCTTGGCCAATACTTGCCCACAACAACCCTCATGTCAATGCCTTGTCCGTCGCTCGCATGATCGTTTTGCCCGCGCATAGGCCATGGCAAGACCATCACGCCCAATCCTAGACACAACCGCGCCAACGCCCGATGACAAAGAGTTGGGTCCTAACACCTAGTGCATTGAGTATTGCAGCCTGAAGATGTGTGATATAATAATTTTTCACCACTATGTGTTGCATGTCTCCTAGTCCTTTCCCCTCTCTATGCTATGAGAGATGCAATAACAAGAGGAATGTGTGGTATTTTCACCAATAAATGTTTAAAACTTTTTACATGGATTTCAGTCATGTCTATTAGTGCATTGGGTTTTGCACCCTGACTGACTGGAGATGTGCGATCGAATATATTTTGCACCACTGTTTGTTGTCCGTCTCCTAGTCCTTCCCCTCTCTATGCTATGCAGCTCATGAGAAAGAATGAGTGGTATTTTCACCAATAAATATTTAGAACTTTTTACATGTATTTCAATCATGCCTAGTGCGTTGAGTATTGCACCCTGACTTACCGAAGATGTGTGATAAAATATACTTTTCACCACTTTTTGTTGCATGTCTCCTAGTCCTTTCCCCTCTCTACGCCATGAAAGATGTAGTACCAAGAGGAATGAGTGGTATTTTCACCAATAAATATTTAGAACTTTTTACATGGATTTTAATCATGCCTATTAGTGCATTGAGTATTGCACCCTGGCTGACTGAAGATGTGTGATAAAATATATTTTTCGCCACTATTTGTTGCATGTCTCGTAGTCCTTTCCCCTCTCTACGCCATGAAAGATGTAGTACCAAGAGGAATGAGTGGTATTTTCACCAATAAATATTTAGAACTTTTTACATGGATTTTAATCATGCCTATTAGTGCATTGAGTATTGCACCCTGGCTGACTGAAGATGTGTGATAAAATATATTTTTCGCCACTATTTGTTGCATGTCTCGTAGTCCTTTCCCCTCTCTACGCCATGAAAGATGTAGTACCAAGAGGAATGAGTGGTATTTTCACCAATAAATGTTTAAAACTTTTTACATGGATTTTAATTATGCCTATTAGTGCATTGAGTATTGCACCCTGGCTATCCGAAAATGTGTGATATAATATACTTTTCGCATGTCTCCTAGTCCTTTCCCCTCTATGCTATGAAAGATGCAATAACAAGTGCCTAGTGATAGTATTTGGAAAAACTATTCTGAAGCAGCTAACCCCCAACCCTATGGTAAAAATTGCACGGGGCGCCCTATTTGGTCGCCCCCATTTAACCTATATCCATTTTAAAAAAAAGTTTTAACTTGTACCCACTTTTTAAACAACTTCAGCCCCCTTTCTCCTCCTCTTCCTCCTTCTTCTTTATTCTGCTGTTGTTGGTGCTGTTATGAAACTTCAGTTTATGGGGATGATTGCCATAAGTATGTTTATCAGATTATTTAAAAACAAATTATAAATACTTTCTAAAGTAAGTTTTGAAGAAGATGATAGTAACTTGTTGGATTCAGCTTACTAGTTTTAAATTTCATGAATTTGAGTGTTTGACTCATGTTTTTGGGTTGTAATACATGGTTCTATTGGTAGTGTTACCTTTCACTTTTGCCTGCACTCTTGCTGGATCGGAATTACAAAAAAAAACTTCAGCCTTAGGCATATGAAGTTCGCCAATAACATCGTCTAACTTCAGACTCAAATTTCTGAAGTTTATACTTTAGTATCTGAAGCATATACCCCCATATGTTTGAAAATCTTAGCCAATATCTGAAGTTCATAATCAAATGTCTGATGTTTATAATAAAATTCCTGAAGTTTATATCAAAATATCTGAAGTTTATACTAAAATGACTGAAGTTCATAGAAGAAAAATGCCTGAAGTTCATATCTCAACAACTGAAGTTTATAACAAAGAATTCTAAAATTCATACAAAACTTCAACTACTAGAATGCTTAAGTTCAGCAATTACAAACAAAAACTTCAGCAAATAGAGAACAAAACTTCAGCTACTAGAATGCTTAAGTTCAGCAATTATAAACAAAAACTTCAGCCAACAAGTTTAAGTGAAAAACTTCAGCTAAAACATGCTGAAGTTCAGCAATTACTAACAAAAACTTCAGCACACTTGGTTCAACAATTTTTGCTACTTCAGGCCCATCTACAAGAATGCTGAAGTTTGCGTGATTGTCTTTGCTACTTGAGGCCCGTATGCTGAAGTTACGCGAAAAAGTGGGTACGTTTGCAATTTTTTTTGCAAAGCGGGTACAAGTTAAAACGTGACCCAAAAAGCGGGTACAGATGCAAATGCCCCAACCCTATGCCACTCCGGTCTTTTCTAGCCTTCAAAACCTAGCTGGAAAGGGGGACAAACCAAAACGCGCGGCTAACTAGAGACGTCCGAACGGAAAATGTACAAATTTATCATTTGTTGTAGTTTGGGGCAGATATGGCGTGGACAAGCCATTTTTTAACATGATATTTACTTTTTATTCAGTGTTTTTAATGCTGAGCAAAAATAGTCACTACTCTATTAAAATTAATATGAAAAAACGTTTTTATCCTTTCTTCATGAGTGATGTGTAAATATTAAGGACATGGTGTCCTTAATATTTACACTGCACACATGAAGTTAAGGACGCCATGTCCTTAACATTTACACTGCTCATATGAAGTTAAGGACATGATGTCCTAAAGTTTAACAACGGAAGGTGCAAATACATGACACTTTGTCCTTAATATTTACACAACATTCATGAAGTAAAGGACACTATGTCCTTAATATTTACCAAAACTCATAAAGTTAAGGGCATGATGTCCTTAACATTTACATTGCACACATGAAGTTAAGGACACCATGTCCTTAACTTTTACACTGTACATATGAAGTTAAGGACATGAGGTCCTAAAGTTTAACAACAGAAGGTGCAAATACAAGTTAAGGACATTATGTCCTTAACATTTACACTACACACATAAAGTTAAGGACGCCATGTCCTTAACATTTACACTGTACATATGAAGTTAAGGACATGATGTCCTAAAGTTTAATAACGGAAAGTGCAAATACAGAACACTTTGTCCTCAATATTTACACAACATTCATGAAGTTAAGGACATAATGTCCTTAATATTTACACAGTATTCATGAAGTTAAGGACACCATGCCCTTAATATTTACACAACATTCATGAAGTTAAGGACACCATGTCTTTAATATTTACACAACACCCATGTCTAACACAGGGGTATTTTCGTCCGGGCAGGTAAAAGATTATTAAGCACTGGCTAAAAACTAAATACATTTTAAACATTGGCTAAAGAGTAAAGACATCTCTAAATAGTGGCTAACCATGCACTTCCCCCTAGTTTGGGAGTGGCAAAATCAGCCCAAACCCATTTGACCCGTCCAACCCACCTAAAGTTTAATGGGTTGGGCATGAGATGCATTAGTGATGGGTTAAGTTACGAGGACTTTACATAACCGTCACAATTTAAAAGAAATATAATAAATTCTTAGCATGAAATTTAATATTACAGATATGGCAGAAAAATATTTATATTTGTAGCACACAGTTCCATTAAAATAAGAATATTAATTATTAATCCCTAAACATAAGCAATTTGAATGGAAAATTAATAATTATTTGTAAAAAAATCATGTCTTTTTTCCCCCTATTTATTGATTAGCTTTCCTTCTTTTTCTTCGTCTTCTTAGTTTTCTTTTCTGCCGAAGCCAATATATTTTTTAAATTTATTCCATTCGTTTTGTTTTTAATTATCTTTCTTAAGTTTTTCTCTTACTTCTTTATTCCTTTCTTAACATAAAGATCTTACTTCGATAATACTATACGTTAATATATACAATACGTATATATAAAAATATACGTTAATATATACAATACGTATATATAAAAATATACTTTGAATTAACACATATAAAATATACAAAATATATACATTAAAAATACATCTTCAATTAAGATGACACTTAGACATGTGAAGTATACATAAAAAAATATATCTTAAATTTAATTAAGATTGTATATACAATCTTAATTAAATTGGCACTTGACATGTATATATATATACATATATATATATGTATATATATATACACACACACACACTTGACATATAAAATACATCCTGAATTAAATTGGCACTTGACATATAAAATATATTTGAAATATACATTAAAAATTTTCTTAAAATAAGATGGCACTTCACAAATAAATATACAAAAATTATATACATAAAATACATTTTGAATTAAAGTGATACTTGATATACAGAGTATGAAAGATGTATAAATCAATACATCTTGATTTAGGTGACATTCAAATATGCATCAGATTTTCAAAAAAAGGAGTGAAGAAGATGAATGTTGTAAATGGAGAATGAAGATGGACAAAAAAAAGTACTTCCTCTGATTAGTGAGTCAGTTAACTTATTAGATGTTGAGCTTAATTTTTATAATGTGCTATTAATAAAAAAAATGCTCTTTATGAAATAAACAATAAATGATACTATTTTTATAAATAATAGTTTAAAAAGGATCAAGTGTGTAAAAAACTCTATCACACACCTTTTCACACAGTTGGGCATTGATCAATTTAGCGATTCAGCTAATCTAAACCCGCCCAACTTCAACCCAAACCGCCCATTTGCTACCCCTAGTTCAAATGTAATGTGTGTAGTCTTTGTCTTTGACTTACATAAGAGATTGTTCTAACCGTTAAAAAATGTCTATATCCGTGATTTGATCAGTGTATAATTTAGGCCTTTAGAGTTTGACTGTATAGGGTAAAATAGGTTCACATTAAATACTCGAATGATAGAGTGACTGACGAGCGCAAAACACACACTTAAATTATGCTCGCTAATCAAAGATAATATAGTATAGCATCGTATCCACATGGATTAGATTTAAATAGTATTCTCATAGTTTCTAGCTTGATTGCTATCTAGGTGGATCAACAATTGCGATTTATATGATTAATAATTAAAATTAACTAAGAATCCATAGCTATTGACTAGTGATTATCGAGACAAGGAATAAGAAAATAAGGTTATCAGCGGGGGAAGGTAGAGTTTTGATAGAATAGGTGCAAGATAATTGTTCGGGATGTAACTCTAGATAATTCACTTCTAATGTTCAAGTGAGTCTCTGGGATTCACTTAATTATTGTTCAAACGTTCAGTAGAAACTCCTCTCTCGATTAAGCCTTAACCTCACAAGACGAACCAAATTAAGCACTGTGAAGATATGCAAGAATGCGTAGTGGATTGGTCTTTAAGAAAATCTCTTTCCATTATTCTCCTAACTATGTTTAATCAATGATTCAATTAGCCTCTTTCGATTACTTAGAAGAATCTATGAACTCAACCAACAATATAATGCAAAGATGTCACAAGTTATGCCTCACTCGATTACATGAAATAGTGAATATAGATGCAACAATTAAATCTTCCAAAACGATTCAATACATAAAACGAGAGTTATAATCCACAAACAATCATCAATCCACCAAATTCATCAAACCCTAAAGGGAACTACTCCATAGACATGGAAAAATTCATCACAAATATAATGAAAGTATAGGAAAACATTCGATCCAAACCCGGGTCTTGGGTGAGGAAGGAATGATAAAATCCTTGTGCTTGTGTTCTTCCAACTTCTCCTTAGCTTCCTTAGGTCGAAAGTATATCAAAAGTCCTCTCAAAAACGTATTTGTAGTGTATTTATACTAAGTAGGAATGAACCCGGATGAAACTACTCTCTTTGAACCGAAGTGGGAAAACCTACAAACTTTTTACACTTCATGCGTTGCACTATGCTACGCAGGGTATCTATAATTAGCTTGTGTGACAAAATTCTATAATGATGCTACACATTATGCCTCGCATTATGCCTAGCATTAGTGTATTTTTCTGTCAGACCTAAAAACTCCAAGTGTCTGAACTTCTCAAACTTCCGACGAAATTTTGTACTAATGCCACGCCTTATGCGACACACTAGTACTTTTGTTTACTCTAGCCCCTGCTCTTTCTTCCAACTTTCGTATGCAATGGCGGTCCACGAGCCTCGGACGCGATCCCGGATTAATTCCTTGGCTTTTACACAGACTTCAAAGCTCTAATTATTATATCTAGCTCCAGAACATCTTCTTAACTCGACATCATCTCCTACAAAGCATAAAACACACAAGCACTGAAAAACACGACCAATTAAAGCTCAACCACAAGTAAAGCGCAGTGAATTAGAGTGCAATAAGTGACTAAACTACGGGATTATAGCCTATCATCAACACCCCACACTTAAACCATTTCTCATCCTCGAGCAATCAAACTACGCTTCACGTAGACACGACCTCTTTACACAACGCTTCTAACTCATCATACCAAGAATATTTAGAACAGACTAAGCACCTTAATGTAACATCCTTGCCTCAAGATTTGACTCAAAAGCATCACACATTTTTCATAACATACTCACTTACTCTAACACAGAGTTCAACTTTCTTTGGCGAATCAAGTGCCCTTACACAACAATAGAGAGTAGTTCCACACAATAAAAATTAAGAACAATTAGGAACTCAATATAGAAAGAATTCACTCACTCTCAGAAATAACATTCATATGCCATAAGAGACGTACCGTAGGCTTGCCCGTAGTGTAATACTCTACTAATTGAGCTCATTCAGTCAATGATCAACTAGGAATTTATTTGGCTGTAATGTAGGCTGCAGGATGGGTAGGATACATTTCGATATAGTGACTACACCTTCCTAAGAACTTTAATACATATACATCATCAATTAACATCCCACACTTATGTCAAACCAAAACTCCACCTTCCCGTCAGTATACATCAACTCCCAACTTCTTTAAGAACAAATACATCAAAAGTTACCACTATCAAGGAATATTTTTCACAACAATACAACTACTTTTTTCTTCTTTTCTTTTTCAATTCAAGTGACTCTTACTTTTTTTAAAACAATGCAAATTTTTCCTATTTCAATAGTTCCACCCAAAAGCCAAACCAACACCCTCCACTTTGCTTTTATAAAGTTCATAACAAATTCTAGTGCTCACGAGAGGTAAAAATGTTCAAATAGATAGTCAATCCAAACAAATGGGTAAGACTTGTAATGTGGTTACCAAAGAAACAAGATTACAATCTCAAAGGTATTAACTAAGATACATAACAATTAGGTGGGTAAAATCATATAACTAGCTCTACATAGAAACGCCTATATCACTTCCAAGACTGAATAAAACTACTATTTCGCTTTGCAAACACACGGGGCAAGTTCTGGACATCAAATGTAATGCACCGAATAACACAAAACCTCACACATACATTGACACATAACTCACTCAAGATCGAACTCATAAATACTCTCTAGTCAAAGCAGTTAAGCAAAGTTATGTTTATATAATTTAAGGCACTTATCTATGAGTCAAGAATTGAGCCCATGCGTCACATTTAAGACATTTACTACTCTCAATGCACAACAAGGTCAAGAGAAGTTATCTCCATTAACACTAACACAAGACTTCTTTATTCCTAACAAAAGAAAAACTAACTACACCCGGTTCAAGCAAAACCCTTAGAAAAGAATCGCGGCATAAAAAAAAACTAATCGAAAACTTTAAAAAATGTCTATATCCATGATTTTGATCCGTGTATAATTTAGGACTTTGGTGTTTGACTAAGTAATGTATAGGGAAAAATCGGTTCACATTAAATACTCGAATGATAAAGTGACCGACGAGCGCAAAACACACACTTGAATTACGCTCGCTAATCAAAGATAGTATAGTATAATATCTATCCACATGGATTGAATTTAAAAAATATTCTCGTGGTTTCTAGATTGATTGCTATTAAGGTGTATCAGCAATTGCTATTTATATGATTAATAATTAAAATTAACTAAGAAACTAAAGGTATTGACTAGTGACCATCGAGACAAGGAATACGCAAATAAGGTTATCAATGGGAGAAGATAGAGTTTTGATATGATAGGTGCAAGATAATTTTTCGAGATCTAACTCTAGATAATTCACTTCTAGTGTTCAAGTGAGTCTCCCAGATTCAATCAATTATTGGTTCAAACGTTCAGCAAAAAATCCTCTCTCGATTAAGCCTTAACCTCACGAGACGAACCAAATTAAGCACTGTGAAGATATGCAAAAATGCATAGTGGATTAGTCTTTAGGAAAATTTCTTTCGATTATTCTCCTAACTAGGTTTAATCAATGATACAACTAGCCTCTTTCGATTACTTAGAAGAATCTATGAACAACCAATAATATAATGCAAAGATATCAAAAGTTATGCCTATCTCGATTACATGAACTAGTGAATATAAATGCAACAATTAAATCCCCCAAAAGGATTCAATACATAAAAACTAGATTTATAATCCACAAACAATCACCAATCCACCAAATCCATCAAACCCTAAAAGGAACTACTCCATAGACATGGAGAAATTCATCACAAATATAATTAAAGTACAGGAAAACATAGATTTGACCCAAACTTGGGTCTTGAGTGAGGAAGGAATGATGAAATCCTTGTGCTTATGTTCTTCCAGCTCCTCCTTATCTTCCTTAGGTCAACAGTATGTCAAAAATCAGACTAAAAACGTGTGTATTTATACCAAGTAGGAATGAAACCGGATGAAACTACCCTCTTTGAGACGAAGTGGGAAAACCTACTAAATTTTAGTGTATTTTGTAAACTCTCTAACTTAGCTTGTCTGACAAAATTTTGTACTAATGCTACGCACTATGCCTATCATTAGTGTATTTTTCTATCAGACCCAAAAACTCCAATCTCTGAACTTCTCAAACTTTTGACGAAATTTTGTACTAATGTGACGCTTGATGCCACGCCTTATGTGACACACTAGTACTTTTTTGCTCTAGCCCTTGCTCTTTCTTTCAACTTTCGTATGCAACGTCAGTCCACGAGCCCCAGACGTGATTCCAGTTTAATTATTTGGCTTTTACTCATACTTCAAATCTCCAATTATTCAGTTGAGCTCCAGAACATTTTCTTAACTCGGAATCATCTCCTACAAAGCATAAAACACACAATCAGTGCAAAACATTACCAACTAAAGCTCAATCACAAGTAAAGTGTAGTGAATTAGAGTGCAATAAACGACTAAAATACGGGATTATAGCCTATCATCAGTGACACGTGGAACCGGGGATAGACATAAGACGAAGCGAGTGGAAGCCAAGATCGAGGACAACAACTTCGGTTGGTATCGCGTAGACCCCGAATGGAACATCATCAACGGGGGAAAACACATATTTTCCACCAGGTGAAATTCAATGAAGAATATTCCCTAGCATTAAACATGCATCCGTTACAGAGAATTTTGGCATTCATAGCCTGCCATTGCATACTCATCAATGGCCCCCATTATTGTCATTTAAGAGGGCGTGAAGCTAGGACCTTGTTCCCTAGGTTTAGATATAAATAGTGATTCAACAACCATTGTAAGACACATAATTTCTGACAAACTTATGCTACACTTTATTCCAAGCTAAATAATACTTTATTTATTGTCCATCATTATTCTTATGGCTATTTTCGGAAGCTTTGCTCCCGGAACCAAGATGTCTACTATCTCATCTTGATTTCAATGCTAAGTCTTGCATTCTATTTAATTTAATTATTATTTTGGGATCAAATCGATTTGCTTGTCTATTATTTTGGGATCAAATCGATTCACTTGTCTATTAACTGTACCATTTTACGGGTAAATAGTTTGGCGCCCACCATGGGGCTTAGACAATTGCGTAATTGAGTTGATCGTTGCATCTATTACTAATCTATTTTGATTCTTTGTTTCTTACCAAAATCGTAAAAGATGGCAGATAGTGATGTCAACATCATACACAATGTTGAAGCAAAATTGCTGGGTATTCCTAAATCCTAACGCTGTTTGAAACACTGTATTCCTGAAACTGCTATTTTAAATCCCTCAACCTTAGTTAAAATTTTCTGCCTTCATCCGGGTTTCAACTCAATCTACTATTTTATTAAAAATTCCTGTTTTCGAACTCTCCTCTTAAGACTTTAATTGTGTATGAGACGTGCTACCTACGTGTCTATTTGTGGAGGGATCTATGAGCCTATTTCTTTGCCTTTATATGTTCCCTCATATGTGCAGTCCTACTCGTTTTTGTATGTCGCTTAGTATTTTGACTTTTAAACCTAAGGGTTCTTCCTAGTAGGATTAGTAGTCCTAAACACCCTCCAGGACGTATAGGATGGGACGGGTAATGGCACGCAATAAGCTTTCGTGACCAACACATGCACTTTAAATAACCTTACGGGGTGGGGAAGGGTAGAATATGGATATGATGACCGGTGCGCTAATACCACGTATATCCGCCTCCTCGAGGTGTGACATACCGGGTATTGCATTAAAGTGATCCGTATTACTTTAAACCTAGGACAATTCTTTTGTTTATGATATTCCAAAACCTTTAAAGATTTTCATATTTGTTTAAAATCCCCTCTTATGTGAACCTTATTTGTTACTTGCTCACCGTCCAAATTCACAAAACTTATTGGCTGGGACCCACAGTTGTGGATCTTGAGGGGTGCCTAATACCTTCCCATTAGGATAATTTCAAGCCCTTACCTAATCTCTGGTAACGCGAACTAGTTTATGAGTTATCAACTCTAGGTGCCCTAACTCACATAAAAATCGTTAGGTGGTGACTCTTCCTTAACCTCTTCCTTTAAGGAGTTGTCCAGAATGTCATCAACCCGATCTCTACGTACCTAACCCGTGCGATAGAAAATTGGGGCGCGACACCCTCGTACCCGAAGTAGAAAAGGAACTCTTGCTAAAAACGGGTACATCATCAGGGGTATGGACCCTCTTCACAGATGGTGCCTCGGATTTGAAAGGGTCCGGGATCGATGTTGTTTTAAAACCGCCTACGGGCAGTATTATTAGGCAATCTATCAAAACCTCTAAATTGACTAACAATGAGGCCGAGTATGAGGCCATGATTGCAGGTCTCGAACTAGCTAAGGGCCTGGGAGCAGAGGTCATTGAGGCCAAGTGTCACTCTCTTTTGGTAGTAAACCAAGTAAACAGGAGCTTTGAGGTTCGAGAAGATAGAATGAAAATGTACTTAGACAAACTTCAAGTGACATTTCATCTCTTCAAGGAATGGACACTGGACCATGTACCTCGAGAACATAATAGCGAGGCCGATGCACTTGCAAATTTGGGGTCGTCAGTTGAAGAAGATTATATCGACCCGGGGACTGTCGTCCAATAGTCGAGGTCGGTGGTCGAAGAAGGACATGCGGAAGTTAATTCAATAAGTTTGACGTGGGATATGAGGAATAAGTATATCGAATTCTTGAGGCACGGGAAGCTCCCGTCGGACTCAAAAGAGTCGAGGGCCTTACGAGCCAAAGCAACTTGATTTCACTGAATGAAAATGGAACATTATATAGAAGAACCTTTGACGGACCACTGGTAGTGTGCTTGGGACCGGAGGACACCGATTATGTACTACAAGAAATCCATGAAGGCACTTGTAGGAGTCACTCTGGTGCCGATTCTTTGGTTCGCAAGGTGATCAGAGTAGTGTATTATTGGGATAGCATGGAAAAAGATACTAAGGAGTTCGTTCGAAGGTGTTATAAATGCCAAAGGTTCGCACCGATGATCCATCAGCCCGGTGAGCAATTCCATTCGGTCCTATCTTCGTGGCCATTCATGAAATGGGGGATAGACATCGTCGGCCCCCTACCAACGGCGCCAGGTAAAGCTAAATTTATTTTGTTTATGATGACTACTTTTCAAAATGGGTAGAAGTGCAGGCCTTCGAGAAAATAAGAGAAAAAGAGGTCATCGACTTCATATGGGGCCACATTGTATGTCGGTTCGGGATACCCACCATAATGGTATGCGACAATGAGAAGCAGTTCATCGGCAACAAAGTGATGAAATTCCTCGAGGACCATAAAATCAAAAGGATTCTATCAACACCCTATTACCAAAGCGCAAATGGTTAGGCCGAGCCCACAAACAAAACCATCATTCAAAACTTGAAGAAAATGGTGGATGATGCAAATGGGAAATGGAGAGAAGTATTGCCCGAGGTGCTATGGTCATATCGAATGACGTCGAAGTCGAGCACGGGGGAAACCCCGTTTTCTTTGGTGTATGGGTCTGAAGCGTTAATTCCGGTCGAGGTCGGGGAACCTAGTGTCAGGTTTCAGCATACCACCGAGAATTCGAACCACGAGGCCTTGAACACTAGCCTCGAACTACTAGATGAAAAACGTGAATCCGCACTAGTTCAAATGGCCGCACAAAAACAAAGGATCGAGAGGTATTACAACAGAAGGGAAAACCTTCGTCATTTCGGAGTCGGGGACTTAGTCCAAAGGAAAGTCACCCTCAATACTTGAGACCCAAACGAAGGGCAACTAGGCGCCAATTGGGAAGGACCGTACCGAGTCCTCGGAGTCGTAGGAAAATGATCCTACAAACTTAGCACAACGTGTTGAACCAAGTCACTACATGGTTTTGAAGATTGACAAATGCCTACCCAGTTGAACCAGGTCCATCAGGTCAAACATTATCAAACAGATCCATTGGCACAAGAAGTGTACATGCTCATGAACATTATCAAACAGACCCATTGGCACAAGAAGCGTACATGCACAGGAGATAAACATGATCTGTGAATTATCTATGAACTAAAAGGTTGTCTCCTAAAGCGAAACGGTTGCAAAGTGATAAGAAGAAAGAGTTCGAATTCAGCAAGGACATAAACAATCGAGGAAGTTGAGATGAACACAAACTCTTCTACCAAGGAAGAGTTGAACTAGAACTGAACAACAACATCTCAACTACAGATTCTATAAATTGTTGAAGCATTCCTGCTGAAGAATTGATCGCACAAAGACAGAAGTGAAACAAGAACTGAAAGCAAAATTACCAAAGCAATTTTGCAAGCAGAATCCTTGTGCGACACAAAAGCTACTTGAACCAGCTAGAAGAACCAGTTCCATCTGTTATCTTTTGAGTCTAGTTGGTTTGTAGTAGGTGATTAAATATTGTATCTTTCAGCTTTATTAGAAGCAATTGTAATAGGTACACATTGATCAAGTTAGAGTTAACTTGAAGTTTGTCGCAATTAGCTAGAGGCTAGTTTGACACAAAGAGATTAGAGTTAGTCCTTAGGTTTACAAAAGAGTTTATTTTGTAAATGATGTTTGGCTCAGAGTTGTAGTGAAGAGTTTGGGAAAATCCTATTGGGAAGTAGGTCGTGGTTTTTTCACCTTTTGTGCCAGGTATTTTCCACGTAAAATTGATGTGTTCTTTAATTTCTGCAATTACTTTTCCGCAAACAGTAGAAGCTGGAACACCAAGAAGAACCAGGTTTTTCTATAGAGACTGCACTCAAAAATTTGATACCACACAAATCACCCCCTCTTGTGTGGTATTGACGTATAAAACATCAATTGGTATCAGAGCAGGTTATTCTTGAAAAGGCTAACACCTTGGAAAAGATCAAAATGAGTGCACCACCTGGAAACTGGGAGGGTCAATCAATTGCAAGGCCACCACTCTTTAAAGGCCAGTATTACTCTTGGTGGAAGAACAGGATGAAGGACCACTTGATTGGAGAAGACTATGAGATTTGGGACATAGTCACTAATGGTCCTTTAGCCACCATGAATAAGACTACTGAAGGAGTAGATGTACCAAAATCTAGAGCTGACTGCACTGTTGAGGATCTGAAGAAATGGGAGAAGAATGCTAAGGCCAAAAAGTGGCTAGTTTGTGGACTAGGTCCAGACGAGTATAGTAGAATCCAAAGCTGCACCACTGCCAAATAAATCTGGGATACCTTGCAAGTAGCCCATGAAGGAACACCTCAAGTGAAAAGATCAAGAGGTACTCTACTTTACTCTCAGTATGAAAAATTTACTATGAAAGAAGGAGAGACAATCCAAGAGATGTACACGAGGTTCACAACTCTGACAAATAAACTCAAGTCTCTTGGTAGAGTCATTATTGAAGAGGACAAGGTGGAGAAGATCCTGACAAGGGTCTTGCCAATTTCCTGGGAAAGCAAAATCACTGCTATCCAAGAACCCAAATATATGGCAACCCTCAGATTGGACGAGCTTATTGGAAAGCTTACTGCCTATGAACTCAGAAGGTAGACAATGAAAATGGATGATCCAAAGAAGGAAAGGAGTCTAGCACTGAGAATCACTGAGGGAGCAGATCTGGAGGAAGATGAGATGGCCATGATCACTAAGGAATTCAGAAACTTCCTCATAAGGAAAAAGGGAATCTCAAGAGGTGGAAACTACAACAAAGATAAAGCTCCAGAAAGGCCAGTCAACGAGGGATGCTACAAGTGTGAAAAGACTGACCACCATATCAAGCATTGTCCTCAGTGGGAATTGGAATGGAAAAAGGAGAGATTTGAAAGAAGGAACATGAAGAAGGAACTGGTCCAACCCAAGAAAACCACAACAAAGGCTATGGTTGCTGCTTGGGGGGAAAGCTCAGATGAAGAATTAGAAGATGGTGAGAATGAAGAACAGGCACTCAAGGCAATTGGAGAATCCGATGAGGAATCAGATGAAGAACCAGAGGTAAGTATCTCCCATCTCAGAAACAAAATAAAGTTCCTATCTAAAGAGAAACTCTCCGAGTTGCTACTGGATTTCATGGATGATTCTAAAGAAACAACCAAAGAGAAAGAACAACTCTCTAAAGAATGTGCAATGCTAAAAGAAAAATGCATGAACCTGAAAATAAGAGTAAGTGAATCTGAAAAGAAAAACACTGTCATGATGAACCAGGTTCATCCACATGAAACTGAGATTCTAGAGCTAAAATCTGAAAATTTAAAGTTAAAGCTAGGATCCAGTAAAAAGATTGTTGATCATTCTCATACCATGTTAGAAGAAAATATGGGAAAACTAAAAGATAAGATGTATACCAAGGATGAACAAATAAGGAATCATAAAGAAGAACTTGGTAAAGTCAAACATGAGTTAGATCGAACTTGTAAATGGAACAAATCCTCTGATGCCTTAACATGGCTTCAAGAAAACCATAGTAGCAACCGAAGAGGACTTGGCTTTCGGAGTCAACTGCCCAAGTGGGATCCCAAAAGAAAGTATCTTACTCTCCCTGAGAATAAAATCTGCACCCATTGTGGTAAGAATGGTCATTACAAAATTGAATGTACTGCAAAAGAGCAGGCCAGTCAAAAAAATGAGAGTTTTGTTAAAAAGAAAAACTGGTTACCAAATTGGGCCAGAAAAAGCTATTCATCCTTTCTCTCATAAAAAAGGACCCAAACTAGTTTGAGTTCTTAAAACTAACCCCTGATTTCTTTTTGTAGGTTCAAGTTAGAGGAAGCAACCAAATTTGGTACTTGGATAGTGGCTGCTCAAAACATATGACAGGGAACAAGGAACAGTTCCTTTCACTTGAAAACCTCAAAGGAGGAAATGTCTCCTTTGGGAATGGAAAGAAAGGTGAAATTATAAGGGTTGGTAAGGTAGGCAAGGATGACACACATTCCATTGAACATGTGTACTTGATAGATGGCTTGAAATATAGCCTGATCAGTGTGTCATAATTATGTGACAGAGGTCACCTGGTTGCTTTCACTTCCACAAAATGTTTTATGATTAACCTGTTTACTGACAAGATTATTTTGCATGGAAAAAGAATGAATAACATCTATGTCATAGACTTGTCCACACTGTCTAAAAATGAACTCACTTGCTTAAGTGTGTTGGACAGTGATCCCCTCCTTTGGCACAAAAGACTTGGTCACGCGAGTCTGAATCAGCTTAACAAATTAGTCTCTAAGGACTTAGTGGTAGGGCTTCCTAACATTAAGTTCAAGGAAGACAAAGTTTGTGAGGCATGTGCAAGGGGGAAGCAGGTAAGATCCTCATTCAAAAGCAAGAAAATGGTCAGTACCACCAGGACGTTGGAACTGGTTCATATGGACCTATGTGGTCCTATGAGAACTCTGAGCAGAGGTGGTAAGAAATATGTAATGGTGCTAGTTGATGACTACTCAAGGTTCACTTGGACCTTATTTCTGACATCTAAAGATGAAGCATTTGATATGTTCACTTCATTTGTTAGAAAAACTCAAAAACAGTTAGGAAATCAACTAGCATCAATAAGATCTGATCATGGTACTGAATTTGAGAATGCAAAGTTTGCTGAGTTCTGTGATGAACATGGTATCAATCACAACTTTTCTGCCCCTAGAACCCCACAACAAAATGGGGTTGTTGAAAGAAAGAACAGAACTCTTGAAGACATGGCCACAACCATGCTTCTTTCTAGAAAACTACCTCACAACTTCTGGGCAGAAACAATAAACACTGCATGCTATATAATAAATAGATGCATGGCCAGGCCACTGGTAGAGAAAACTCCTTATGAATTACCTAAAGGGAGAAAACCCAACATATCCCACCTTAGGGATTTCGGATGCAAGTGCATTGTGCACAACAATGGCAAAGATTTCCAGGTAAATTTGATCCTAGAAGTGATGAGGGAGTATTCTTGGGATATTCATCACATAGCAAAGCTTATAAAGTTTATAATAAAAGAACTATGTGTGCAGAGGAGAGTGTGCATGTTGATTTTGATGAAACTAACACTCTTTCTGAGAGACAGGAACCAGAAGATGAGGAGCTTGGACTGGTCAGAAGCAGTNGGGGAACTCAACAGCAAAGTACTCTGGACCTTGGCCCTGATCATGTTCCACAACAACAAGACATCATGGGATCATCTAGAAGTGAACAATTGGTGCTCAAACCACACAGATATCATAGTTCTCACCCTCTTGAGAACATCATAACAGATTTGACATCCGAAATCAAAACAAGATCATCCTTGGAAAATCTGTGTGCGTTTGATGCCTTTCTATCCTTGATTGAACCAAAGAACATTGGTGAAGCCTTACAGGATTCTCACTGGGTAAATGCCATGCAATAAGAGCTGAATCAATTTGAAAGAAGTCAAGTATGGCACTTGGTACCCAGACCACTAGACAGATCAGTAATTGGCACCAAGTGGGTCTTCAGGAACAAACTCGATGGGGATGGAACTGTTACAAGAAACAAGGCCAGACTGGTTGTCCAGGGATATAGTCAAGAAGAGGGAATTGACTATGATGAGACCTTTTCTCCTGTGGCAAGATTAGAGGCAATCAGACTTCTTATAGCATTTGCTGCACACATGGAACACTTTCCATCAGATGGATGTAAAGAGTGCTTTCCTTAATGGTTATCTAAAGGAAGAAGTATTTGTAAAAAAACCTCCAGGTTTTGAAAGCAAGGAGACACCTGACCATGTATACAAACTTGGCAAGGCTTTGTATGGACTCAAACAAGCACCAAGAGCATGGTATGAGCGACTATCAAAATTCCTGCTAGAACATGGATACAAACGAGGTAACATTGACAGTACCTTGTTCTTAAAGGAAACATGTAAGGATCTCCTGGTTGTGAAAATATATGTGGATGATATAATATTTGGGTCGATCTCTGAAAACTTGAGTAAGGAATTTGATAAACTTATGGGGAGTGAGTTTGAGATGAGTATGATGGGTGAGCTAAATTCTTCTTAGGCTTGCAAATCAAGAAAAACTCAAATGGAACAATGATCCATCAACAAAAATATGTGAAGGAATTGCTCAAAAGATTTAAAATGGAAGACTCAAAAGAAATTGACACCCCCATAGCCACAACTACAAAATTAGATGTGGATGAACCTGGTTCATCCGTTGATTAGAAGCTATACAGAGGGATGATTGGGTCTTTATTATATCTCACTGCCAGCAGACCTGAGGTTGGATGCAGGCTTCCTGGTTGACAGGAAAAGTACTTTAGGCATGGCTCACTTTTTGGGCTCTTGCCTTGTGTCTTTGGCCACCAAGAAACAAAATTCAGTAGCCTTGTCTACTGCTGAGGCTGAATATGTGGCTGTAGCCTCATGCTGTGCTTAGTTGCTATGGATCAAGCAACAACTCATGGACTTTGGTATAGAGGTTGGATGCATTCCTATTTTCTGTGACAACACTATTGCAATTAGTATGACAAAGAACCCGGTTCATCATAAAAGAACTAAGCACATAGATGTTAGACACCATTTCCTAAGGGATAACTATGAAAAAGGAATGATCTCAATCTAATTTTGTGCTACTGACAAACAAATTGCAGATATCTTTACTAAAGCACTGACTAGGGAGAATTTGAGAGAAACCGGCTTGAATTAGGGATGATTAAGATCACCTAATTGAAAAACAAAAATGACAAAAAAATAAAAAAAAATGATTTTTTGTGTGTGGCTATAAACACTAAAATAAATAATTAACCAGACTAATCATTGCTCAGTATCATGAATTTATTGCCATACTCTCTTTCCATGTATTAATATGATTCCTTGGTTGCTAATGATGTTTTTCTATCTTTGTAAATTAAGGCATATTAAAGACTATAACACGATGAACCTGGTTCATCGCTGCTGGTTAATCTGACTGACAAGGTACGTGCTCATATCCATACACTTCTTGAATTAATTATAGTCACACATGAGCAGGACTCTATCCATATTTGGTTCATTTCCAATTCTCTGTACTTATCCTAAAATGAACCAGTTTGAAGAAGTCCCATCGTATCTTAATTAGCCTAGATTTAGGCATCCCTAACCGTCTAATCAATGACACTCCTACAGCGATTAGACTCCCACTTGACTAATACATCTTCCCGTTGTAAAATTAATGACCAAATATTTAAAAGGCCATCATTACCTTCCCTCTTCAAAAGTATAACCGTCGAACCTAGTTATTCATTCCTCTCAAACCAAAACTGATCAACTTTCTTCTCTTCCAAATTCTTCATAAATATGTCTTCACCACCCCCTGTTTCATCTTCCTTCTCCACCCATGATCATGAGGACGGTGATTCTAGTTCTAATTGTCCATCAGTATACAGTTCACATTCTCCAGCCAGATCTTCAACCCCCCAAAACCCTCCAGTTCTTGAACCTACTCCTGAACCTACACCTAACCCTACTTCAGCCCCCAGGGCACGTAGAGTGAAAGTTTTGGCCAAAAAATTAGTTGCTTTTGGTTCTCGTGCCAAAATTTTAGAAGAAATACTTAAAACTAGCAAGGTCCAAGATTCTGAATCCTCCAGTGAATCCTTCAAATTCGCTAATGAGGATGAAGCACCAGGTTCATCTGACACTGAACAGGGAAATATTGAAGTTGGCTCTGCAATTAGTATGGATGAGAACAAATTTGTTTTGGTTGGGTCGATTGTGGATGTAGAGGTTTCGGATAGGCGGAGAAAACTTGGTAAAAATATAAACCTTGAGAGAGAGGGAGAAGGGAGCTCAGTAAGGGGATCTGGGGAGGACGGTGCCACTATGGCTATTTGTGGCCCCGCTCCTGTGATTGATGAAGAAGGAATCACAGCTTTAGGGGGAAACATTTTTGGGGAAGCAACAACAGGTCTGGAGAGCCTACAACAATCAGTAGATGAACCTGGTTCATCTATTGAGGAGACGTTGGCTGAGATGCTGAGGAAGTTGGGGGAGTCCTATAATCCCCAAAAGAAAAAAACTCCTAAGTCCAAGAAGGCTACTACCCTAGTTCCACAAAAGAATAGGAAAGCTTCATTATCTACTGATGCTCCTGCCCCAAAGATTCGTGCTACTAGAAGTGCTGTTAGAAAAGGAGAAGAAGACTTGGAAAGAGCTCTGAGAGAGAGAAAAAAGAAGAAGGCTGCCAAGAGAAAGGCAAAAGTGGGAGATCCTATTGAGGAAGTTGCTATTGATGATGATGAGATGGACCTGGTCCATCATGAGGAGCAGCCTGCTCCAGTTGTGGTTGAGACTCCTAAACCCAAGAAATCTAAGGCTTCTTCCAAGAAGTCAGCATCTGTGTCTACCACACCCTCTACCATTGCAAAGAGGACCAGGTCTGAGTCAAGAAAAATCAAGATTATTAATGATGATGAATGGAGTGGAGGAGAAGAGGAAGAGTCTGGTGAAGAGACTGACAAACTGACCATGTTTTGCAAGCGTACTATCTTGAAGGGAAAGCTGGTTAGAGACCTTGAGGAATCAGAGATGATTTTCCTGGTGGATACCCTAGACGTGAAAGGGTGGAAGGACATGGTTCTTCACCTGGAAGGAAGGTTGGCTAGAAATGAGTTGGTTGAATTTATGGCCAACACAGTTGTCAAGGATGGCAGGGTAACTTCCAGGGTTCATGGAGCTGAAATCTCATTTGATGCAAAGGAGTTGGGGGAGATACTAAATATTCCTGCTGAGGGTTATGATGACTATACAAGGCAAAGATGGCCTAATCTGGATGGTATGTCCTCAGCTCTCAACATCACTAGGTTTTTCTGTTAGAATGATCAAGAATCTGAGCCCAGGGCAGTATTCAAGACTGAGATGCGATCTCAGCACAAACTATTCTTTGAGTTTATGATCATGTTTCTGCTGCCAAGACAAGAGCGAAGGCACATTGCCAGCTACATGGACCTCACACTTATGGAATGATTGTACAGGGGTAGAGTTGTGAATGGAGCCAAGGCACACGCTATACCTTATGGATTTATTCTGACTGTTGTTCTTTCCCACTTCAAGGTTCTTGTGAAGAAAGATGAGATGGATATTGTTAAGGACTATTTTAGGAAGAATACACTGCTGACCTGTGACTACATTATAAATATTCCTGAAGATGAACCTGGTCCATCTAGGAAAATGCCTGTTAATAGCAAGGTTAGGTCACTTGTGCAGGAAGGTGAGATACATGATGCGGAGATCCTTCGATTTGAATCTCGCCTTATTGAGGTTGAAGCTGAGCGGGATGCTCTCAAAACTGAATTAGCCAAAGAGAAGGAGAAGAATGAGGGTGTTCTTCAACAAATGCTCTCCCTTCTTCAAGCCAAGACCACAACCTCATCTGACCCTTCCCATCCCTAGGAGTCCAGTGCCACCAAAACCCCTTCAATGCCCAGTTTGGGACTTTATCTTGTTATGTTTTTTGTTGTTCTGCTCATGGTTGCGACTGTTTTTAATTAATTTTGTGTATGGTGCTTGATCTATGATCTAATCAATGAATTTGGTTTTTGGTAATTGATTCTGTCTCAGTTTCTTAAATAACTTACATTTGATTAATTTCTTTTGATGATTAATCATGCTTTGCACCTGCAGTTGCCTCAATGGCCATGAGTAATTGGTAATAACTCTGGTAAGTTTATCATTTTGCAACTTTTTGATGATGCCAAAAGGGGGAAGATATGTGCTTCAAATATTTTTGTGATATTTTATAACCTAATGAACCTAGTCTCTCTATGATAAATGCTTAAAAACTTTACAAAGTGTCTAGGTTGGATTGAAGTATGTACAGGGCTGAGCACAGAGTTTGTCATCATCAAAAAGGGGAATTTGTTGAACCAAGTCACTACATGGTTTTGAAGATTGACAAATGCCTACCCAGTCTAACCAGATCCATCAGGACAGACATTATCAAACAGACCCATTGGCGCAAGAAGTGTACATGCACGGGAGATAAACATGAACATTGTCAAACAGACCCATTGGCACAAGAAGCGTACATGCACATGAGATAAACATGATCTGTGAAATTATCTATGAACTAAGAGGTTGTCTCCTAAAGCGAAAAGGTTGCAAAGTGATAAGAAGAAACAGTTCGAATTCAGTAATGACAAACAATCGAGGAAGTTGAGATGAACACAAACTCTTCCACCAAGGAAGAGTTGCACTAGAACTGAACAACAACATCTCAACTACAGATTCTATAAATTGTTGAAGCATTCCTGCTGAAGATTGATCGCACAAAGACAGAAGTGAAACAAGAACTGAAAGCAAAATTACCAAAGCAATTTTGCAAGCAGAATCCTTGTGCGACACAAAAGCTACTTGAACCAGCTAGAAGAACCAGTTGCATCTGTTATCTTTTGAGTCTAGTTGGTTTTTAGTAGGTGATTAAATATTGTGTATTTCAGCTTTATTAGAAGAAATTGTAATATGTACACATTGATCAAGTTAGATTTAACTTGAAGTTTGTCGCAATTAGCTAGAGGCTAGTTTGACACAAAGGGATTAGAGTTAGTCCTTAGGTTTACAAGAGTTTATTTTGTAAATGCTGTTTGTCTCAGAGTTGTAGTGAAGAGTTTGGGAAAATCCTACCGAGAAGTAGGTCGTGGTTTTTTCACCTTTTGTGCCAGGTGTTTTCCACGTAAAATTGCTGTGTTCTTTAATTTCTGCAATTACTTTTCCGCAAACAGTAGAAGTTGGAACACCAAGAAGAACCAGGTTCTTCTATAGAGACTGCACTCGAATATTGGACACCACACAAATCAACCCCCCCTTGTGTGGTATTTACGTATAAAACATCACAATGGAAGGCGAGCAACTATCAAACAACTGGAACATATCACTACTCAAACGATATTATTGTTGAGGTATGGCCTTCTCCCTTTTTCATTTATATTTAAGATTAACTCCTTGCAGATGTTCAATTGGAGACATTGAAGCACCCCTCAGCTCGAAGACCTTGGGTTTTAAGCATGTGTTGCATTCTTTTTCCCTTACATCGGGTTTTATCCCAAATGGGTTTTACCGGCAAGGTTTTTAACGAGGCAACATTTATATGCTACCTAAGGGAAATTCAACAAGTATTTAAGGCTTATTTTTAATCAACCTCGAATACTGGGGGGCATCACCCTCGGAGGTTGCATTTGTGAAGAAAATAATTCATGCCAAAGAGGGCCTCGATAGTAGAATGTTGTAATGGGCCAAACGGTCAAATGAACCGTGGCCATATAGAGTAATCGAGCCCCGATTGAAAAACATGCACGCGTGTATCAATTATTCAAATAATCATTCTTGTTATACCAAAACACTATGTGTTTCAAAGAAGTCTACTATTATACGAATTTCACACTTATAATTCTACAAGAAACGACTCAAGATCTAGAACGCAAATGCACCCCGAATACTCGGGGACTGTCATTGAAAGTCAACACATTGAGTTATCAAAAACTCGGACTCATAAGACCCCCAAGAGGCATACTTAAACTCAAAAGACCTCCAAGAGGCATACTTGAACTCATAAGACCTCAAAGAGGCATACTCGAACTCATAAGACCTCGAAGAGGCATCCCCTTGATATAAAGGCCAAGGCCATCATACTCGGGGACTAAAGGCTTCAGCCATATGAAAGGCTACGGCCATATAAAAGACTATGATCATAAGAAAATGCTATGGCCGATATAATGCGGCTTAGAGATGTCCGACTTCCGCCATAAACTAAAAGCCTTCAAACAATTCGAAAAATGGGTTAAATCGGGCTACCCTCGGCAAAAGCAAATGATAAAAGGCTTCGATAAAACCAACCCTTGAGTAAGTCATAGGCTTCGATAATATCAGCCTTCGAAAAAACCTCCAGAGTTATTCAAATATCGTTACACAACGAATTACAAACGAGTTTCCAATTGATTGAACCTTAGAAAACTCCAACGAGTACGAAATACAAAAAACACATGCTAAGGCATACCAAAGTTTTCACTAAGTCTTTTAGCCGGAAAGAGGGAAAAACTATAGCCACTTTAAAGGCCGAATTGGCCCTACCTAAAAGATCCTAAGGGACAACCTAAAAGAGCCTAAGGTCCAACCTAAGAACCTAAAGGAAAATATTTAAGAGCATAAAGGCCGAAGCACACGGAGCTCGAGGCCTTACTCTCACTTCGCTCGGACTCAAAAGTCCCATCACCTTGAGCTAGCGTCAAACTGTCTTAAAGCTTAGCCCGATAATAAAACCCTAAGAGGTATTCTGCCAGTAAGCCTAAGGGTTTACCTTACCTCGAATTTGAGTTGATGCTCATTCAATTATCAAAAGTTATTACATAAAAAATCGAGAAAAAACTTTGAAGAAAATTGAAGGCTAAGAAAAACAATCAAGGAAACTCCTTTCTTTTTCATATATACAGAAGGTATTACAAAGGATTTCTACAAAAAAAAAGAAGATTACAGAAAGACATAATTTTTTATATCTACTCCAGAGGGGCATCCACCCAGGCCAATGAACTCCCTCGGACCTATTTCTCCCTCGGGACCAGCCTCTTCCCCAGGAGTAGCCTCTTCTTCAATCTCCTCCTCTTCATCTCCGGAACCACCCTGGCCATCTTCGACGTCTTCATCATCGTCGTAGGTAAGGACAAATATGGCATCAGCCTCACCTTATCTTGCTTTATCTCTTCGGAGAGATCAAAGCCCTTGGCATGGACCCCTTCGAGAGTCTCCCTCCGAGATCGGCACCTGTCGTAGTCATTGCTCTGTTTCTCCCGATCGGCAGCCCCTCTCAAATCCATTTGGGCATCGACAACATCCTTCAAATATATGGCTACCATCCTGTCAGCCTTAATTTGTATCTCTCTGGCTTCGGCTCGGACTTCCACAATTTCGGCCTCGTCCTTTGCAAGACCAACCTCGAGCTCAACTATTCTGCCAACCTGAATCGAACTTCTCTCTTGGTCATTCCGATGTTGGATCTCGAGGTCAGACACCTTCGCCAGTGCATCTTATTTCACCACAGCCAGAGCGTCCATCTTTTCTTTCCATTTATTACACTCGGAGTTGACTTGGTCGACCTCACCGCGAAGGCGCTCCAACATCTCCACCTTTTGCTGCAACTGTGACATTGAAGTGTTAGCCTCAGAAGAGTGGAGCGGAAGCCCTTATTCTTCAGAACAACGGTTACCTTCTTCTCCAGCTCATCCTCGTATTCACGAGCTTTGGTCAACTCGGACTGAAGGTGCTTCAACTCTTCCTCCTTTTAGTCGCAGAGAAGCCTAATGGTTTTTTCTTCGTTCAAAGAGTTATGCAAATCGGCTTCACAATGACTCAGTTCGGCCTTACTCAACGTCTTTAGGTTCTGAGCATCCCTAACTGTGTTCTCAGAGTAGGTCGGAAGCAATGGGGAATGACCTACTGTCACGGCCTCAGGGAGATCACCCGAGGTGCTCTATTCGGGCAGAGGAGCTTCGAAGCTTGCTCCTTTTGGAGTATTACCAGAAGTTTGGGAAGCGGTCACCACATCAGGCGATGCAGAGGCTTCGTCCCTCTTTTCTTTCGAAGTCTCTTCTTCGTGCCTAGGGGTTCCGGTATCAATGGGCTTGACAACCTTGGTAGAGTTTTTGGTTCGAGGCACCAAAGCCGAACCCTCTGCCTCGTCGTCTTCATCGTCCATAAGCTGGTGGACTGAGTCAACATCCACACTAATGATTGTCGCGCCCCTTTTTCACTTTCGCGGAGTCCGGGTTTCGACATGCTTTGGGAAGACTCATTTCCTTTTGGAAAAGGGGTGCGGAGATTGAAGAGTCTCCACCTAACGGATTTAAGGTGCGTTAGGGAACCTAATGCAAATAACTCATGAAAACCAATTTGCATTACCATAGATTGGGTAAGGGCTTAAAATTACCTTGAGGGGAAGGTGTTAGGCACCCCTCGAGGTCCACAACGGTGGGTCCCGACCAAACTCATTTTGTGAATTAGTCATTAAGCAAGTAAAACAGTTTAAACACATAAGGATTAAAACAAGAATAAAGGAGGTCCTAGGTTTATTAGCCTATATGATCACATTTGTACAATACTCGGTAAACCTTACTCAACTAGAGGGGTTATACGTAGCATTAGCGCATAAGTCATCATATCCTTTACTACCCAATTACCCTCCCCTTAGTTGTTATATAAGCGATTCTAGTTAAACGTACTCTATGCGTGCATTACCCATTCCATACTTATAGTCCCGGAGGTGTTTAGGACCTTTAGTTAAGGTAGATCTAGACTCTCCTAAGGGTGCTTACAAAAGTAGAAAATCTAAGCGACAAGCAAAACGTATAAGACTTTCAAATAAAGGAACAATTAAGGCTCACTTTTACCTCCACAAATAAGCAGTCAATTGCTCGTCTCAAACAACAGTATTTCAGACACTTTAAGAGTCCTAAAGCAGGATATCTAGGTGAGCATGACAAATAGAATATATGCAGCATTGTGTTAAAGCGAGGCAGTGGAGACCTAATCAGTTTGCCTACTATTTTTAGGACTTGCTGAATTTGGGCAGTTCACAAATAGTTAAGCAAAGCACAGTTTTACCATTTTGCAAGAGTTTAATTATCCTACAGGCTTGCCTAGGTGTGGATATGAGATTTCCTATAAACATGATATCTAATTGTTAATCAGAGTCTTAACACTAACAAGCGATTTTAAACAGGTAGTTTGAGTTAATTATGTCCTATAGGCATGCTGTCTAGGTGCTGAACATTACATAATTGATTTTATACACTTATTTTTTATAAACATGCTACCTAGGTGTTGGGACTGCTTTTAAACTTACTCTTATAAACATAGTTGCTACTGATTTTATACGATATATGCATGGTATTTAGGCGAGTGCAATAAAAGTCATAAATCATGGTTTCTAATGCACATAAGAGAATGATCATGATTATTAGGCAGAGTCAATAGCAACCTAGTGACATGATTTCTAAGGGGACATGATGTATGCAGAACTTTTAGAAAGCAGATGATATAATGCACCTACAAACATGTTTTCTAGTATGCCAAACAATCATATAAGCATGATTTATAATGCAAGTAAACAATCATAATAGTCCTAAGAGCATGATCTCTACCCAATTTCCCAACAAAAATTATTTTAAAGTCCCTCCCTTTTTTACTAATATCCCCAATATCTATTTACAGGAATTCTTATTACAGACCATTCGATAAATGAATTATAGAATAAATAATACTATACTATATGGAGCCTAGATAGGCCCAAAATAAACCTAGAGGACCAGGCCTTTAACCAAGTCCAAAGTACGATATCTCATAGTGTCCAAGAGGGATTATCTTGGTGCATCAAAGTTCCCAAGGGCCTTAGGGACCCCGGGGAATGCTCACACCAAGACTCTTTTAAAGAGAAGTAGTTTTTGTGCAGTGTGGAAGGGTCAACCATAGTGTGCCAGAGTTCGGATGAATCTCATGGATTCCTAGGCAGTACACACACCGGAGGGGCAGAATCCCAAGTATTCTAAGAGTAGGAGTGGGAGTGCTTGAAAGAGTAGGAATAACTCTAGGAAAACAGATCAGAAGTAAAACAGTTCAGAAGTGAGAATAGTTTTAAAGTGAAGACATTTTAGGAATGAAAATGGTTTTAGAAGCGAAAACATATTAGGGGTGAAAAATAATTTAGAAGTGAAAACATATTGGGAGTGAAAAAAAATAGTTTAGAAACATTCCAAAAAGGTTCAGCAAATAACATCAAGTAGGAAACACAGTCACAAGGTTTCACACAAAGCTTCATATTGCCCAGATTCAACTCAGTTTATTAGTCAACCTTAGGTGAGCATATAGCACACTGAGAACAAATACTTTCAGAAAAAAGGGAGCAGGGGTTGGGGACACAAGAATCCTGAATCAGGAGCACATAGAAACAGAGTGGTAGGAAGGCATGCTAGTCAGCAGGAACATAGAGCAGGCAGGGGTAGATAACAGTTTACTAGGACATACTGATTTAGGGTCTAGGAAGGAATCACTCAAGTCTAACAGCCATACTTAGTGATAGGGTAAGCATACTAACTTAAGGCAAGAGGCAAGAAGACACATAACTTAAACACAACAGGAAACATGCTGATTAAAAGTAGTGATGTTGGCTGAGATCAAGGAAGACACCAATTCAATTACACACATATAGCCATACTAGTTGGAGTTGCAGGGCAGGAAAAACTAGAGTCTTATACATAAAGTAAACATGCTGGTTTAAGGAAGTATTGAATACTCAAACAGAAGTAAACATGCTGATTAAAACAATAAACAAGAAAGAGTGAAACTTAAACATGCTAATCAAAGCAATAAACATGGAAGAGTGAAACTCAAATAGGAGTAAAACATTCTGATTAGAGCAATACACAGAGCAGACCCAGGGCCAAACAATTAAGTAGTTAGGCTAGTACAGAAGAGGCATGGATTCAATCTTAGACATCTAAGTTCTGCCCCTCTAATATGTGACTGCTTTGGGATCCCTATGAGATTCCTTTGAACTCTGATACATTAGAGCTAGCTCCTCCGCATTGCACTTTATCAACCATGGTTATGAAATATGGGTGTGAGCACTGTCCGAGATCCCTTGAGGCCCTTAGGGAACTCTGACACACCCGGATTATGTAAAAGGCTGTGAAATACCACTTGGCATTGGAACTTTGGAAATCTGGGCCTATTGACAGGCTCCCTATAGTATAACTTCTTATTTTCTTATCTACTTATGTAATTCATTCAATAATGGTTTGTAATAATTTATTGTACACAAATATTGGGGATGGATAGTGAAAAAGGGGAAGGGTAGATATACATGTTATAAATATCAAAGGGTAGAATCCATGCTCTTAGGTTTACGTTTCTTCTGTGCGCAATATGATTCATGTTTAGGACCGACGTGTGCAAATCATATCATGCATTATATGTCATGCCCCCTAGGTTCATATATATTGTTTTCAACATCTCATTTTAACATTATTGCTTTATCACGTAGAAATCTTGTCTTTAGGATAAATGACAACAGTGACGCAAACTGTTACATATGCATAATTTAAGATCATGTCTAATGTTGTAACCTGCTGAACATCTAGAAATCCTGCTTTTTTAGGAATTTTGCATATAAACCACTCTGCCTTATACATACACATTAGATATCATGCTTTAGGTCTTTTACATTGTTTCAATATCTCATTTGGTATGCTCACTATCACTTAGAAATCCTGTCCTTAGGGTAAATGATAACACTAAGCTGCTACTCATGCAAAAGCATGTCTAACAAGGCTGTAACATTTCTATTCACTTAGAAATCCTGCTATAGGAACTTCTGCAATCCTGCTGTGCACTTAGAAATCCCGCTTTTACAAATTCTGCATATAAACCATTCTTCCTTGTAGGCGCATACTAGATATCATGTTTAAAGTCTCACTCGTTCAACTACACCTAGTTAACTATTGATGCATAAAGGATGACATAAAATACAGTTTCTAAACAACTGGCAGTGATCCTGTATTTTTGCACACCTAGAACAACACGTTTTGGTAAAACGATTTGTAACAGTTTTCTTTAATAAGTCTAGTAACTATTATACACTGTCCTACGCCTAGGAAAGCCTTAGATGATTAAAATTGTTAAAACTGGAAATCTGCCTTTTTGTGTATGCTGCCTAATGCTTAACAGGTTAAAATTAGTAGGCAAACTGGTTAGGCCCCTGGTTTCTGAGTTATAAAAGGAATATGCATATCCCTTGTGTTCTGATACTCACCTAGATACCATGTATTAGGATTCTACTGCCCTTATTTTTGTTTGAGTCGTGCTTCTTATATGTATTACATGTGGAGGTGAACCTGAGCCTTTTATCTATTCTTTCCTGTACTATTTGCTGAAGTCCAATATGTTATTTCTTATCGCCTTAGTACTTTTCTCCTTTAAACCTTAGGGATTTGTCTAGAACTGCCTATAGGTAGAGGTCCTAAATTCCTCCAGGGCCCTTAAGAAGGGATGGGTAACAGCACGCAATAGAGGTCGTTAACTAAAATTCGTTAAAGTAACCGTTAAGAGGTGGGAAGGGTAGATATGGATATGATGACCGGTGCGCTAATGCTACGTGTATCCCCTCTTCTTAGGAGTGATTACCGGGCATTGTACTGATGTGATCCTATAGGATAAATAACCTAGGACTTCCCCTTATCCTTTGCATGCGTGTTTAGATTGTAACTCTTTCAAAAACCCTCTTCAGGCTTTAATCTTTTCAAGTGTACTTTCACATGTGTGCTTAGACTGGCAATTCTCTCAAAACCCTAACTTGTTTAAACTTTAACTGCCTACCTGTTACTTGCTTAAATTCACAAAGTTGTTTGGCCGGGAACCACAACTGTGGACTTTGAGGGGTGCCTAACACCTTCCCCTTGGAGTAATTTCAAGCCCTTACCTTATCTCTGGTTATCCAAGTCTACGTTTGTAAATTACCCTTAATAGGTGCCCTAACGCACCTTAATGCGTTACGTAGAAACTCTCTGATTCCTTGCATACCCCTTTCCTAAAAGGAAACGAGTTGTCCCAATAATGTCAAGAACCCTGACCGATCCGAAAGGAGGAGTTAAAAAAGAGGGGCGCGACATCATGGCGACTTCACTGGAGATTTCTAGGCTTTTACCATTTCAAACTACTTTGTGAATTTGCACCTCTTCCCTTTTCCCTTATGTGCAATTAACTGCTTATTTCTTGCGAGCATCTTTCTCAAAGGCAAAACTGACATGTTTCCTTCTTTCCCTTTGTAACCGCTTTTTCAATTACAACTGTTGTATTTACTGCTTTCACAACGTGCAAATACATGACTACATGCCTTTATTGCATAACCATGCTCAACATCATAATCCACTAATGCCAAAACAAATCCTATAGAAACGCTTGATGAGTTGTTGCGCCCTTCCTATTTTATATCACCCCTAAATTTGGAAAGGCTTATTTGCGGTAAAACTAGTCGATCATCGGTGCAGTAGACGGTTCCGTGCCTTCCCCCTTGAGTTGTCCACTCAAGGGTACCAGTCTAATACCCTATAGAAACGTTACTCTGTTAAACTATACATGCATCATGGTCAAACACAACTGGGTTACTGTGTTTTCCACACAATGACCCTTTAGGTTAGCCTTGTCCAAAGTCCACCAGGTTTTTCATAATCCCAACGGACATCATCATGTTCTGTGCATTTATTTGGAGAACTAAATGCTTGTATGCTAATCATAATGTGTAAATAGTCGAATCTGGTGGGGGTAAGGGCCTAACTATGTTTATCTTGCAGAAATATGAGGTACGGAGTCCCTAGATTTGGCATGGTCAGCAATATTCACCCAAAGCTCTTGAACTGGTGGGAGGATCTTCACTCTAGTGATAAAAAACTTGTCAAGAAATACTTGGGTAACTTACCGTCTCTCCTAGACATTCAACCCAATAACATGTTTATCGAGGTTGCCACTTTATTCTGGGATAGCGAAAGAAGCCGTCTTTCATTTTGGGGACATAGAAATGACACTGTTGCTACAGGAAATTGGAGGACTAATTGGGTTAGTCTAGGAAACCCCTGGATTATTGGTGCCTGAAAACCGCACGGGCAAAGGCTTCTTGAAAATGATGGGTCTGAAGAAGAATGCTGAGTTAGAGTGTCTAAAGAAGTCATATATCCCTTTTGAGTACTTATATGAAAGGTACGTCCACAACAAATCATACCGTACCTACCATGACGAATTTGCCATTACATCTTTGGGACATATTCACCGTAGGGTATTTGTCTTCATTGTTTGCTTCCTGGGGTTGATCGTGTTTCCAAAAAAGAAAGAAAGGATCCACACTAGGTTAGCTATGGTAACCAATACTTTGATTGAGGGAATTGACGTGCAAACTTTCAACATTGCCCCAATGATCATAGCAGACATTTATCGAGCCTTAGAACGCTATCAAAGAGGAGCTAAACACTTAGAGGGTTACAACTTGTTACTACAACTATGGCTCTTAGAATATCTCCAAAAGGTTCAGTACCATCAAGAATTTCCGCGAAGGGCATGGAATGATCACATCGCCTTCCACCACCCCAAGCGAATGACATACATTCCTGATAGATTTGCTAAGCCCGAGACTGAAGAAATGGTAGAGTTCTTTGATAATATGACTGAGGAGCAGGTATAATGGATGTTCAAGTGGTTTCCGACAGACGAATTCATCGTTAGGTCCAGGGATGCATCACACCGGGTGCTAATCGGGCTGAGAGGAATATATCCTTACGTTCCTCTCTGGGTTATGTGACAAGCAGGCAGAAAGAAAATTGTTTCAAGGGTCGACAAGATGAGACATTTCCGAGTTGACTTTTAGGATGACGATATACCCTACAAGTACCAAGCCCAACACATGTGGCATTGCAAGATCATAACGGAAAAGAACACAATTGAACCAGACATGTATCCACCTTTCTATTGGGGATGGTTAGAAGATGACTTGGACGGGTTAATCAGGCTAGGGACCGCTTGAGGTCACAGAATCATAGATGAGAGTGCCGAGGCTCAGGTCAAGTATAATCGGCTGCGCAAGAGAGTTCATGAGTGCGTAAGTGAGCACCGTAAAATACATGAAACCAACAAGAGATTGATTAAAGAATGGAAAGACATGGCCTTCCGTTCCAACAAGAAGCTGGAATACTTGGAATGAGGCATTGTGATGACCCAGAAGGTCATCCTAAGTAATTCCAGCTAAATCTGTGTTCCGAGACCCCGAAAGCCTCCATTAATCTCACCTCGATATGCGTGCGCAGCCCGGGCAGGTAGTCGGGAAGCTTCCATGTGAAAATTTGATAAAAATGGGATTTTTGAATTGAATAATTGAATAAAGTTGACTTTGGTCAACATTTTTGGTAAACGGACCCGGACCCGTGATGTGACCTATGGGACTTGGGCGTATGCTCGGAATCGAATTCCGAGGTCCCAAGCCCGAGAAATGAATTTTTAAAGAAAATTGTTTTTGAGAATAATAAAGGATTCTGAAAATGAGTAATTATGTGAAAGCCGTGTTACGGGGCCAGTATTACGGTTTCGGCCCGGAACAAGTTTATTATATGTTATTTGTCCTATATGTGAAATTTGGTGTAAAACGGACTTGATTTGATTGGTTTCAGATCCAAATGAGGAAAATTGGAGTTAATGAAGCTTTGAGTTTTTTTTTAAAGAATTTGAAATTTGGCTTGAAAGGTGAGTTTATGTTCCCGAGGTCCGAATGAAATTCCGGGATCGGGAGTAGTTCCGTTGTGTTATTTATAATTAGTCTGCAAAATTTGAAGTCGTTCCGAGTTTTGTGGGTCGGTCCGGCGCATCGTCATAGAATCTTAGAATTTCAAGTTCTTAAGTGTTGAATTTAGGGGTTTTGGAGGGTGATTCTGAGTTTTAGCTTGGTATTGAGTGTTCCGTGAGCTCGAGCAAGTCCGTTTAATGATTTGAGACTTGTTGGTATTTTTGGACGGGGGCTCGGGTGGGCCCAGGTACCTCCCAGGCCCCGCGCGAGGCCAAAAACCAACAAAAAACCACAGCTGGTGCACAGTAGCTGGTGTGACCGCAGGTGCAGGACCGCCCCTGCGGTCCCAGCCTCGCAGGTGCGATCCCCAGCCCCCTTGCCCAAAGTCCGCAGGTGCGAGACCCAGGCCACATGCACGTGACCGCAGGTGCGGTCCAGCCTTCGCTGGTGCGACTTCCATCGCAGGCGTGGCCCTTACTCCGCTGGAGCGGGACCGCTGGAGCGACTCCCAACTTCGCAGGTGCGAGCCCAGGGTCCCAGGCCCTTCTTCCGCAGGGGCGATCATTTCCCTCCCAGGTGCGAGACCGCACCTGTGGTCCTAAGGTCGCAGGTGTGGAAACCCCTGTTGGCTGCCCCTCTTAAATGCCCAAATTTTCGGGTTTTTTCTCATTTCATCGATCTTCAACCTCCATTAGAGAGCCTCCAAGCTTGGGCAACACCTTCCACGACCACCCACTGTAAGAGGTAAGTTAAAACCCCATAAACTTCTAATTTTAACACTAATTCCTAGTTAAATTCACTACTAAATCATCTAAAAATCATAGAGTTAGGTAGTAATTTTAGGGTTCTTGAGGATTTTGGGATTTTCCATGTTAGGCCATGAATCCTTGTATAAATTACATAACTTCGATCCTTAGACTCCGGGTAGTTGATTCATTCGTGAATTTTCAAAAATCTGAACGTGTGGGCCCGGGGTCGAATTTTAGTATTCTCGGAGAAATAGTAGGAAATGTATAATTTGGCTTGGGAATTGGTTTATTGAGTACTTATTGATGTTAATAAATCCATCATGTCTAGATATTCCCGATTCAGAGTTGGATTCGAGAGGAAAGGCTGTGATTGAGGCTTGACTTGCATTTTCTTGGAGCCGAGGTAAGTGTTTGGCTTAACCTCAGCTTGAGTGATTAGGTATAGAGTCTTATTTGCTGTGTGTAACTCATGTGCAACGTATAGTCGTGGTGACGAGTGCCTATGCGTTGCGGTCAAGCATGCCTGTGAGTCAGTTGTGATGAAACTTACTGTGTTCTTATTATTCTCCGCGTTATGAGTAATTGGTGAATTAAAAGTGATACCTTGATGTTGTTTCCTGACGTGGAGATTTATTGAGTTATTTGTTTCAGTTGAGGTTTACATTGTTGAAATTGTATTTCTGGTGCGAGGTTGGCTATAGCTGAGACCCTTGTCGGGCATTTGTTGATGTTGTAATTGATGATTTCTCCTTGCCGGGATAATAGAAATTTCATTGAGTATTTCCATGCACTTGAGACTTCTTAGTGTTGACTTTCACATTATATTGT